>CAUYLG010003533.1:0-51870 GCA_963573385.1 Cacajao melanocephalus
TTAATTAACCATCAGTTGGTAATAAAAATTAAATAAAATTTTTCTTTTTTTTTTTTTTTTTTTTTTTTTTTTTTTTTTGAGACAGAGTCACTCCATTGCCCCGGCTGGAGTAGAGTCATATGATCTTGGCTCACTGCAACCTCAGTCTCTTGGGTTCAAGTGATTCTTGTGCCTCCGCCTCCCAAGTAGCTGGGACTACAGGCACATGCCACTGTGCCTGGCTAATTTTTGTATTTTTAGTAGAGATGGGGTTTTGCCATGTTCACCAGGCTGATCTTGTACTCTTGGCCTCAGGTGATCCACCTGCCTTAGCCTCTCAAAGTGCTGGTATTACAGGCCTGAGCCACCGCACCTGGCCGAAACCCTCTTTATTTCTGATACTGGTGTTTGGGCTTTTATTTTGCCTGTCTACAGGTTTATCAGTTTTTTCAGTCTTTTTAAAGTCCAGCTTTGGGTTTTGATAATTTGCTGTTTTTGGAAAATGAGTCTTTAGCTGTGTATTTGCTAAGCCAAACACACCGAAGGAGGAAGCTGATCCGTAGGCAGCCGGCCCATCAGCTGGAGTTCTTGCTGGCAGGTCTTGTCCAAGTGACATACATCACGCTGTGTCTGTATTCTCTGCTGTAGCCACCTTTTCCTGTCCTTATTTCTACAAATAGGACCTGCACATTTTCTCAGATTTTTGCTTCTGTGGAACGATACTTGAGAGAGCCACCTCCTTCTTTTCTGACTTCAGTTCTCATGATTTACGTTAGAAATACATGAATATGTTGAATTCTGCCTCAGAAAATGCTAGTGTTTACTTAATCTAAGAATGTTGTTTTCTTACCATGTAGTTGGTACATTATTCAGGAAAGTACATTTTATTCTCTCTCTGGTGGAATTGTGGCATATATTTTGGCCTCTGGCTTTGCTCACAGCTGTTCTCAGACGGTTTTAAAATCTCTCTAAGCCTCAGTTTCCTTGTCCAGAGATAAGCAAGACAAGGCACACTTCATAGTGTGGGAGTGAAGTTTGGGTGTAATCCTGGCATGGCATCCTGTAGAAGTCTTGGGTGCATGTGACTTCCCCAGTATCATAGTTTCGTACTCTGTATATTGACCAGAGATTGAGTCCAGACTTCTTCTATATTGTTGCTAGACTAACTACCTAAATGACTTAATTTCATTTTGGTAGATACCTGTTTCATGTTTCCTTTAGGTCTTTGCTATGACTTCCTTATTCCTTTTTATAAAAATATAGAACATTAATTTTGTTCCTGAGGTACAAATATATGTGAATGACGTAATGTCAAAGAATACTGATAGATATTGCTAATTTGACCCTCTTGGTTACAGGGGAAGGGGAGGAGTTACAGCCCGGCCAGTTGGAGTTGTAGTACCACGAGGGACGCCAACGCCCAGAGGAGTTCTGTCCACCCGAGGGCCCGTGAGTCGGGGAAGAGGACTTCTCACTCCCAGAGCCAGAGGAGTCCCCCCAACTGGGTACAGACCTCCACCGCCACCCCCAACACAAGAGACTTACGGAGAATATGTAAGTGAAGGTGTAAGACAACAGCCTTGTTGGTCAGATTGATCCAACCCAGACTTAGCACTGGATATTGTGCCCAAGTACCCTTTGTTTTGGTTCTTGAGTACCCGACCTTGGTTCAGCAAATATTTATTGAGTGATAAAGAAGTACTTAATACTAGAGGTATAAAAATGGCCTGATCTTTTTCATCAGATAGCTTAAATCTAAGGTATAGAAGAGGAATTTGGGTGGTTGGGAGGTGTAAGACTAAGGTTCAGGAGACATATTTTCGAGCCCTTAGAAGAGTTCAATGTAACACTTCTATATTCTACTCCTGAATACTTCAGTCGTTTGAAAAATAATTGCCTACGTATACCAAGATGATTTCACCCTTAACTCTTTCCTTTTAAGCTATGCTGCTGAGTATGGATTCTTAGTGGAAATTCTTTTCAGTGAAGAAAACAAAGATTCTCAATTTTCAATCAGTGCCAGTCTTTCATTTGTCATTCAGTGATTCTTTGATGTAATTCATAGACTGACTTAACATAAGAGAGAATTACAACTGCAAAAATTGAGGGGGAAAGGAATTTTTTGATGTCCTCATTTACCATACATGAAGAAAATAAGAAGCAATGGATAGGTGATTCATATTAGTAATTGAAATTGTTAAAATAAGAGTATATGAATTGTTGTCAATGAAAGGGAAGCAGTGACAATGATAAAATGCAAGAATCAGTAGGTTTTCAAGTTTTACTTTAAGAGAGATCTCTTACTAGGTGCCCTGTGCCTGTTTGCATAGTTTCTAGAAGGTTGCAGTAATCTCCTGGGCCACAGATGACCTCTTCAACCTCATCTGTGTGGCCGCTGGTAAGATCAAAGTATTCGTCTTGGACATACTTGAGTTTTTGTAATTCCCTGAACATGCTGTGTCATCTTAGGATTCCAGGCCTTTGCTAATACTGCCTCCTTATCCTAGATGGTCTTCTCATGTTTCATTTGACTTCTTTTGTCCTTCTAGACTTAGGTCAGCTATTGCTAGGGAAATTTACAGGCAATAATAGCTAACCTGTTGAGCATTACTGCGGTTCTTACATGTCTCTCTCCCACCTAGCTTCTGAACTTCTGGAAGGGCAGGAATAGATAACTTTTATCTCTTTATACTTGGGAGAGAGTGCATACTGGGAGCTCACTGAGTTATATTTTAACAAGTAAATCCCGTAATAGTTTCACAAGTTTGTTTTTCAGTTGAGGAAGGATGTAGTTCCTCTCTTCTCTTTGAATTCCTTACTATAGTTGCATGTGTTCCTAATATTCTTACCAGATGACAGTACTAATCATGCCTCAGCTCCTCCATAAATGCTGAGTCTCCTGAAGGTAGCAAAGACTGTAGAGGAGAGGAAATATTAAATTCCTTTTAGGTAAGCCCTGAGTCTGTTCATTTCCACATTGGCTTACATTGATTTCTCTTAGGTTTAGATTTAATATAGATGTGGTTGGATGATGTAGTAGAAATTGCCTGGCAGGTTGTGTGGGAAACCTGGATCCTATACCCCATTTTGGCATAAATTTTAACATCAGTTAGGCAAGATATTTAACTATTTGGGCTTCATAATTTCGGAAAGAACTATTGCCTTCTTTACACGTATTCATCTTTCCATTCAATAAAGATTGGATTTCTACCATGTGAGCCAAACACACGTGTTGTCTGTCTCAGCATGTATACTCTGATTAGAGATTGGAAATAAATTGTATAGATCAATTAAAATGAAAATTCATTGAAAGACTAAAGCCCAAGGGAGAAAAAGCAAAAGCAAGAGAAATTCAAGACATTTGGATTTGCTGCTTGTACCTTTGATTTTTTTTTTCTGGTAAATGATGGGAAAAGCATTAAAACAATTGAATTGAGAAGTATTCTGTAGGATTAATTTACTCCCTTTTTCAACTACTACCAAGGATAATGGGATAATGGCCCTGTAGAAGATTACCTGTGTCTTTCTAGAACCAGACAAAGGTTTAAGAGCTCTAAAGGAGAAGGTCAACCTTCGTTGTTTGATTCCCGCACTTACTCGTGCCTGGCACTCTTGCAGGCACTGACATGACTGTAGCTGTGATTTCAACACACAGCCGGTGCTCTTTCTGTCACATGGTAATATTGCCTTCAAATAACTGAGGACCGCATCCACTAGTGTTTTAATTTGACTGGAATGCAGCATTTGCAATTTCATCAACTTCATACACTAACAACTCTTGCACACATGAAACAGCTGTACGCTTTCCAAGTGTGCTTTGAGTGTAGAGTGGGACACCAAAGAAAAACACCATCATGAGTGCACCTCCTTCCCCAAGTTAAATTACTGTCATGAAGGGTTCAGATTACAAATGTTATAACTTTCCCACTTAATTTACCATCTATTATTCCTGGGATGTCTTTTAAGATTACTAGTCAAGAGGAAAGATTTTCCTCATTTAGCCTAGCATTTTGTAAGCTGCCTTGGCACAGGTATAGTAAAAGCTTCAGTAGTTTTTTTTAGTATAGCAAAAGTGTATGTATTCACTATATATAACAAACTTTGCTGGTAGTTGGTATAAGGAGTAGATAAAGCCCTTCAGCTCACTTACAGTGGCTCCATCAGCAGTACTGCCTCCCGGGTATACCCTTTTAACCTCATCTTCCTCCACTGACCCAGTTTTAATTGAATTTTCTACTTGCAACCTTTCTAATACAGCTTGCAGTCTCTCGCATAATTTTAGGTATTGGCCATTTGTCTCAACTATTTGAAATCCTAAAGATTATTCACCTACCACGCTTAGTTTTGTAATATGGTAGGGGAAGTGGGATGTAAACTCTTCTTAAAAATTTTTTATGTTGGGCTCGTTGAAATGGCTCACGCTTGTAATCCTAGCACTTTCGGAGGCCAGGGTGGGCACATCACTTGATGTCAGGAGTTTGAGACCAGCCTGGCCAACGTGGTGAAACCCCTTATCTACCAAAAAACATACAAAAATTAGCGGGGTGTGGTGATACATACCTGTAATCCCACCTACTTGGGAAGCTGAGGTGGGAGAATCACTTGAACCCAGGAGGCAGAGGTTGCAGTGAGCCGAGATGGCACCACTGCACCCCAGCCTGGGCGACAGAGCAAGACTCCATCTCAAAAAAAAAATTATTTTTTGTTTCTTTGTTACTAGGATTTTAGATAGGGTGGGTATACTGTAAGATACCCAACTTTTAGAAAACGAGGAGCCTGTAACGCAAATAAATGGTTATCCATTCATGTATCAAATGGGAAAGTTGGTCATCTTTGAGTATACTAACATTATTACATGGAACTAGACTATCATAAATTAGATTCTAAATTCCATGAGGGTAGGGACTCTCTATCTCCCTCCTCTATCCCCTACTCACCACAATTCACTTTTTTATTCCCAATAACTAGTATATAATGTCTGGCATATAGTAGGTCTTTCGTAAATATTTACTGAATGAATGAATGGTCACAAGACTGTTTTTGAAAATTGCCACCTGCAGAGAACCCACCACAGATGCCTTCATGTGATTTTCAGTTTTATTCACATAGCAATTTATATGTAATATAGTATGTAGCATATTGCTATGTAATATAATCATTCAGAATATGTCTAGTTTTCAAAAGATTATTAACTTCTAAGGAAAAATTCTGTATCTCTAAGTTAGTTTAATCTCTGGCTACTACCCCAGTTTTTGACACATTGTAAGGACTTATTAATGTTTGCTGGACTGAACAACTCTATACAGAGACTTGATAAGTTGCTCAAATATAGGTTACCATTGATTTTTTCTAAGTTACTTGTAAAAGATGTAATGGGAAGAAATGTGATAGCATTTGAAAAAATAACTTTCCTAAGTTGCTGTTGTCTTCTAGTGCTAGACGGCTAGTCACAGGTTACAAATGACTAAGACTAGTTTTGTTAGTTCCTAGAGGAAACAGAATAACCTACTATAAATCTCATCTCAGTATAAAAGGGGCTTTCAAGAAGGATGTAATATTTGATGAAAAACCGCTCTCCACAAGGCACTTTGATATATGTCATGTTTTCCTTATAACCACCTACTATGATCTCTATTGTGCAAATGAGAATTTAAGGTCAAGGAAGTTAAGTGCCTTGCCCAAAGCCACAGGACTGGTAAAGAAGGAGCAGATTCAGGATTCAAAGTTCAAGGCCTATGTTCTGTCTCAAAAAATCAGTACTTTAAAAAACAAAACCAAAAATACAGTGTTCTACTAGCCGAGATTAGAAATACAATCTCTTCATCTTTGGAGAAAGTGTAAGAGATGCTGCGTGTTCCATTCATCAGAAATGCCATGAAAGGGATTATAGGACACTGAATTAAATAACCTCTGTGTTCTTTACAATTCAGTAATTCTCTTGTTTTAAGCTACCCAAAGTAGGTAAATGGAAATGAACTGTTAGGAAGAAAGGGATGATGATCAGGTTAAAAAAATGAATGAGTGAACAAAGCACTATGCATACATGTATTGGCAAAAGTAAGAATAACATTTTCATTATTTAAGAATTTCACAACACCTTTATTCTGAAAAGGGTTTGTCATTTCATTGAAACTCAGAAATGTAATTTTTAAAAATCTCCTTGGAATGTATCTAGTGATAAAGTTTTGATTTCTATACAATATGTTTGGCTATATCAAGTCAACTCAGGTTACTTTTCATCAATTTTCATTTAAAATTTGCTATCTGTGGCCATTATTTCCAGAATAAACGATGAAAAGAGATCACATCAGTGGTTTACTTAAACAAAATGAGGAAAATTCTGTTTCTTCAAATCCTGCCACAATAGCTGCATTTTTCAGAAAGTGTGCATTTTAGTCTTTAAAGATACTCGGTGATTTTCAGATTATGTGTACTAAAATATTCTGATACAGTTTTAGGCCCAAGAAAAACTTAGTCAACGGTATCTGTTCTAATTATTTTTAAGTAGTTATATTATGCCCATTTTAGAAAATGTACTGCTTTATTAGCCCAAGTGAGGAAACTTAATAATTCACAGGTATTTCCTTGTAAAATGTCCCTATTGAAATTCATCTGATATTTCTCAAGGTGAGTTGTTGAAGATATTTGATCATTTATACTGTCATCTGAGCCAACTGTTTTTCATTGGGGTCACTATAACAAAATATGCCCTGAGTGTGCGTCATTGAGACGAACATCTGTTAGCAAATAAATCTGTTTGACTCTGTGATTATTATTACAAGAGTGGTGTATGACACAGTAGCCATTTGAGTAGATAGGCCAGCCATTGATAACACCAAATGCATCTTTCAGTAATTCTTCTTTCAAGAATAACTCTAAAACAAGACAATTTAACATGGTTAGCTTTTTTCCCAAAATGAAGAATATAGATAATAGATTTTTTTTCAGTCATTTAAGTATAAATTGAGACCTTCCACTCTACTTTTAACTTAGTAAAATTAGATATAATTACATGAACTCCTCATCTCTTTTTGGAGAACAAGAAGTACCTTTTTTCCAAAATGACATTGATTTATTATTTATGTCCAAATAATTAAATAACTGACAAATTAATTAGGATATCCCAGTACACATTCAATGAGAACACTAACAATTTAAAATGTTGATGTAATTATACACACACACAAAAGCATACCTGATGTGTCCTGGCAGAGCCCAATTTACATATGAATTTCTGAAGTGAAACCAGTTTTTATAAATTGTTTCAGGGTCAGCATGCAAAGGAAACACCCAATCTGAATAAATGAATATCCCCCTAACACTCAGTATGGTGGTTTTATTCATTATCTCTGAAAGATCTTGTTCATTTCCATTACTTCACCTGAACACTTGCATGTGATTTCTGCTGCAAGGAAAACACTTTCCTTCTTACTACTGCTCTCAGTACTTCACTTCTGCACTGTATCTGTGGGTTGTTTTCCTTTCTCTGCAGACATCGACTGTGTGTCCTACAGTTTAATTCTGACGCCTGGAGTTAGCACAGACCCCACAGTTAAAGGCTTAGTCCCACTTGAGATGCCAGTCACAACTGGTGGGCCCCAGGTTACCCACAGCTTGTGTCTGACTTGGATAGAAATTGGAGATTCCCTCAACCCCCTTCTCACGTTTGATAATTTGTTAGATTGACTTAGAACTGAGGAAAGTCGTTTACTTACTATTGCTAATTTGTTATGAAAGGATACAGGTCAGGAACAGTCAGATGGAGAAGATGCATAGGGCAAGATGTTGAGGAGGGCATGGAAGCTCCACGCCCTCTCCAGGCAGCCACCCTCACGGCACCTCTATGTCTTCACCCAGTCTGGAGGCACTCCAAACCCCTTCAGTTGGAGTTTTTAATGGAGGCATCACCACATAGGCGTAATTGATTACATCACTGGCCATTAGCAATTGACTCAATCTCCAGGCCCCTCTCCTCCCTGGAGGTCAGAGGTGGAGCAGCAAGTTTCCACCCTTTAATCACGTGGTTGGTTCCCTTGGCAGCCAGCCTCCCCTCTTCTATCCCTAGGGGCTTTCTGGAAGTCATCCTATTGGTGTAAACTCTTATGTGATTGAAAGGGACTTGTTCTGAATAAAAAAAGGCCCTCCTTTCACCTTTATTGCTCTTATCACTTAGAGAATTCCAGGGGTTTTAGGAGCTGTGATCCAGGAATTATGGAAGAAAATGAAAATATACATTTCTTTCTATATCATAGCATCAAAACTACCAAATCTAAATTTCTAACTCTAGTATCATCTGTTCACAGTCCCCTCTCCCTAAGTGCCCTATAAGCACTTTGAAAGCTGTGCTATAGACAAACCTTTGTGACCAGTTTTCTTCCCCAGAGTTCCCTCATTCTTCTCCAGGGTTTCTTAAGATGAATGGCGCTACCATATAACCAGACTCCCAAGATCTAATTCTTTCATCTTCCTTCTCTGTATTCAAATAGCTACCAAGTCTTTTCACTTGTTCCTCATAAATAGCTGTTTGATTTCATGTTCATCTACATTGCAGTTGGTTTTGTTAAGATACTTTCTTTGTTCACTATTTTATTCCTAGCACCAAGCGTATGGTGGTCACTTAATAAATACTAGTAGTTTGGATGGACGAATGCACGCACGACAGAGGTTGTCGTAGCCTCTTCAGTTGTACCTTTGCTTGTAGTCTTGCTCCAGCCCATTCCTTTCCTTAGATAATATATTCTTCATACTACTTCCAGTGTACTTTCTAATACCTAACATCTGATATGCTGCTGCCCTCCACCTCCCCCCATAAGGAAGAGAACTAGTTGAAAATTCTAGAAGGATCTTAGTCTCTTCAGGATAAAGTTGAGACTCCTCTGCATTGTGTTTAAGGGCCTTCCTGAGGCCTTCCATCTTCCTGCTAACTGACTAACCAGCTGTCATTTTGCATTCAGTCTATACGAATTGCAGTCCCTTAAACATAGCAGAAACTGTAAACTCTGTTTTCTCGAGCTCTTGGCTCTCTTTGAATGTGCTTTCTTGTTTTGTCCATGCCAACTCTCTTTATTATTCATAATCTTCCATCATGGAGCCTTCTGGATCTAACCAAGCATAGTTAGCAGCATCTTTCATGTCCCTTTAACATATTGTACCCACTTCTGTGTTTAATGACTTGTCCTTGTCCTCAGTAGACTGTGGGATCCTTTAGGGAAGGATCTATGTCTTTGTTTTATCTTAGTTTACCCAGTCTAACACAGGACCTGACATTTTAGAGCTACTAAGTAAATATGTGGAGGATGGATAACATGGCCTTTGTCAATGCTGACTAATTCTGTGTCATGCCATGTGTTATGTATACTTTTCAGCATACTTAGTGCAACAAAACTAAATATTTTAAATCAGTTTTAGCAAACATAACATGGTCCATTTAGTGAACCAATAAATAAATATGAAAGACAATGCAGTTTAATATAAAGAATATTATTCTGAGAGGCAAAATAGTCATGCATCAATTAACAATGGGAATATATTCTGAGAAATGCATCATTAGGCAATTTCATCATTGTGTGAACACCACAGAGCGTTCTTAGACAAACTGAGATGGTAGTGGGTTCTACCATCTCAGTTTGTCTAAGAACACTCATCTAGGCAATATGCTTTTAGGTAACAAACCTGTACAGCATGTTACTATACTGAATACTGTAAACAGTTTTAACACAATGGGTTTTTTGTGTTTGTAAACATATCTAAACATAGAAAAGATACAGTAAAAATGTGGTGTTATAATCCTATGGCTCCACTGTCCTACATGAGGTCTGTAGTGACCAAAATGTCATTATATGGTGTGTGGTTATACTTGGTTTCTAACTTCCCTTCTCTTCAGAATTACCATCTGTTGTGTTTTATGCAGACTATTTAACCTTTCTGGGCCTGAATTTTCTCTTAACCTGCAAAATAGTGATGGTGATACATAGCTAGAGGTTAGTCCAAATGATGTTCTTATCCTCCTTTCCAACTTAAAAATTCTGAAGTGGATTGAGTATTTTTGTGAAAACTTGGTTTCCACTCTCATTCTAAGGATAATTTTTTTAAAAAAAAGAAATTTGTTTTTATCAAATAGAAACCTTTCTGTTGAAAAGTAAGTTACAGAATAAACACATACATATTTTAATGATGGTAGAAACAAACTAAAAATGAGTAGCTGTGAGCCTTTTGACTTCTAAAACATCTTGAAAATTGTTTTACAAGGTCAGATTAAAAAAATTACAGACTTGTCATCCCTTAAAATGTATAAACTAAAATTGCCTTAGAAATTCTAATCTTATTTTTCTCTAATAACTCGTTTAACTATGATTGCATCAACTATCTATTCATAGGAAGTATTTATCAGTCACTAATATCTCTTGATATCTCAGTGTTGTGTAATCAATTCTAAGCGTTTGAGGTTGAGCTGGTGGGTTAATCACCTTTAAAAGTAAGTATGGTAGGGCATTTTAAATGTAGTCATACAAGCTCCTAAGAATACGAAAGCTCTTTTCTTCAGCAGGTATTTTTTGTGCTTTCATTATATAACTATAAGGTGTTTATTGAACAGAATGTGGAATCGTCCTTAAATCACTTCCTGAGGAATGATAGTGCCTACTTAAGAGAGGCACTAGGTACCTTTCAAAGTCACACAGCCTATTAGGGCAGCGCTAGAATTTAAAGCCTAGTGTTCTCGCTCTGAGCCCATGCTCCCGCACCCTGTCAATATATTCTAATGGAGAAGCTAATAAATAAATGGTAAAAAAATATTTAATCTCTTTGGATATAAAAGTTGTTATTTGAGCAAGCAGTACATGATTAAGGAATAATTGGTTTTACCAATCCTTCTGCAGCTACTGCAGGATATGTTATTTCCTCATAGGACAACTGCCATTGGTTAATTAATCCAGGTTTAAAGAGTCAAAGAGATAGTTTTGAATAGGAGCAGAAAATGAAACCTCATGTCGTATGAGCAGGCATGCCTTCTGTGTGTGTTCTCCAGCTTCATGACTCACTAAGAATATTATAAAGAATATTATTCTAAGGCTGTGAAAGACGAAAGTTGTCTTGAAGAAAACACTGCTGCTACCATAAATGGTGCCCTCATCTGTACATTTGAATAGAGGGACCATTGTTTTCCCCTTTGTGATAAGAATGAACTCTTCTGAAATTATGATGGCTAGGAACACCATTGAATGCCTTTTGGGGAAATGAAATATATTCTTTAATATACATGTTATTCTTTAATGTGGATTTTACTTAAAGACTCAGTGAAGTCATCCTTCTCACTTTTTGAGAAAGCTAGAGCTCACCTGAAGCTTGAATTATATGACAAGTTTGGGGATTTTTGTGCAAATGAGAGTTGTACTGATGGTAAATTTTCCCAATGCAGTGACTACTCACATAATTTTTGACAGTTAACTAATCTCAAAACTGCTTCAATTATCTTGTTTTCCATAGTGAGAAATTTAATTAAAACAGAGTACAGATTGTGAAAAGGTTATTTATGAAAATGCATTTTAAATGTGAATTGAAAAGCCTAGGGACACCTTTTTATTTTAGATAAAAAGATGAAGATTCTATAATTTTTTACATTCATTTTACCAGAAGCCAGGGTAAGAGCAGTATGCAATTTACTTGAAATGTCTATCAGGAGCCTCACAAGTCAATCGTTTTCCTAAATTGCTTGAAAAGTTGACTTATTTTAGAAATGTAAGACTTTAAGAAATCAGTCCAGATTTAAAATATATGAGTATGGAGGGTTTTTTGTTTGTTTGGGTTTTTTCTTTGTTTGTTTTTTGTTTTCACAACAACAGCAAAAAATGCCTTATTAAGGAAATGGAAAACTCTAAAATGAAAATGTCATCAAGGCATGGAAAGGAAAATTTGCTGTCATAATTAGGCTTGCCCATCCAAGTTAGTTGATGGTTTTATTTGAGCTGATGTGAGAGATGTAACATATCCCTCAGATGAATTAGGGTGAAACTGGGAAAGGAACTTGTGAACCACTAGATTATTCCTTTGTTATAATGGATTTGCTGCAAGAACCTGTCATGTTAGTTTCATAATTTTCAACCAGCATTCATAGAACACGGTCTCTGCTTTTAAATAGATGAGAGTCTAAGAAGGAACATAATGTTGGGAAGGAAAAATAATTTTCCCTCTACCCTCTGAGTTCTTAGCTGGAATGGACCCAAAAGAAAAATCAGTTTTTTGACATGCATATTTTATATATATGTGAGAGATATCCAGGTAATTAGTAAATCTCAAAGAGGTGTCTTAGAACTCTGGTTTATATAGCATCTTCAGTAAAGAACAGTACATTTTTGCAGAAATGACTAGATAGACAAAGGCAAAGGACTGTACGTTTCTAGGGAATGCAAATTCTGGAAAGGCAAATAAACGGAAGTTTGCTATGTAGATTCCTCTGTTGCCATCTCAGGCTAACAAGGGTCTAGAGGTATCTTGGTGGGCCTCGGTGTCGCACTCCTATAATCCCAGCACTTTGGGAGGCTGGGGTGGGACGATAGCTTGAGGCCAGGCGTTCAAGACCAGCTTGGACAACACAGTGAGACCCTGTCTCTACAAAAAATGAAATAAATTTAAGAAAATAAACTTGTTTTCAGTGATCAACCTTTGTCCCTCCTGGTAGAGAGGGGAGGAGGGAAACCTTTGCCTTTATAAATTTATGTCTTGCTTTGATGCAGATATGAGAGGGCAGAGAGCTTTTTTCATCTGCTGATTCTCAGTTAGCTTCAGCTCAAAATAATCTTTAAGCTAAAGTGGCATAATTTTGGGGTGGCATGCCTCATCTCCTGCAGTAGCTATAACCCTCTCTTTGAATCCTTTCATAATTACCTGTATATTATTTTCCATTATACTTTAAGTAATCGGTGGTAGGTCAGAGCCATGCCTTTTGTTCTACAGGAACCAGTGTATAGTCTATACTCAATGTTAGATTTAGATTTCTTTCTTTTTCTTTTTCTTTTTTTTTTTTTTTGGTTGAGACAGGAATCTTGTTCTGTCACCCAGGCTAGAGTGCAGTGGTGCAGTTACAGCTCACTGCAGTCTCAGCCTCCTGGGCTCAAGCGAGCCTCCTGCCTCAGCATTCTGAGTAGCTGGCACCCCAAGGGTGTGCCACTGTGCTAGGCTATATATTTTTTTATTCTTTATAGAGACAAGGTCTCACTTGTCTCTATAAAATAAGACCTTGTCTTATAGAGACAAGGTGTCACTTGTCGAGAATGGTCTCAAACTCCTGGCCTCAAGCAACTCTCCTGCCTCAGCTTCCACAAGTACTGGGATTACAGGTGTGAGCTACTTTGCCCGGCCTGGATTTCCTGATGCAGAGATGAAACACAATTAACCTTGAGAATTAGAACACCCATAATTGACTTCTATACAAAGAATAGGAGGAACAAACAGGAAAGAATAACTGCTTGATGGAGTGTGATAGGACTTTGTCACAGGAAGGGAATGAGTAGCACTCAGGTAGGAGGAACCAAGAGGACTCTGCACAAACTCTATGTGATATTTAAAGGCATAGACCCAGGGAAGATCTTAGTGTGCTGCAGTCAGCCAGAAGAATTTGGGTGGTGGTCCATTATTAATAAGATTTACTGTCATCTTTATCTTTAAACATTTTAATTCAGTTTGTTTATAGGTAGAATAGAGTGTGAGGTACATAACAGGATATGGAATCAGGTCTGTGGTGGTTAAAAGTAAACAAAATAAAAAAGCAGTAGAGCCACATCAACAGAGTGGGTGACCAAAATAAATAAATACATAAAATAAAAAGATGTGGAATCAGGTGGTTATAAAAGTAAACAAAATAAAAAAGCCGTAGAACCACATTGTCAGGTTGGGTGACAGAAGTGGAAGACCAGCTGGCCATCTCGGTATGTTCTCATAGCATGGCATTATCCTGGGGAGTTCAGTACAGTACAGAGTCTGGCCCTCAATTTTATACAGAGTAGTACAATACAAAGTCTGTTTTACAGTACAGAGACAGAGACTCTACAGTACAGAGTCTGGCCCGCTATGATAGAGCCAGGCAGTATATCATAGTGGTTAAAAGCAAAGTTGGGAGCCAGACTGACTTTCGAATCCTTGCCCTGTCTTTAATTGCTGTGTGACCTTACTGAAATTGCTTAACTGTCCTGTGCCTCAGTTCCTAATTCAAAGATGGAAATACTAGTGCTTATAAGATTAGGTAAATTATCATATGGAAGGTACTTGACATCTGGCACATAAAAGGTGATATATAAGTATTTTATTATTGTTGGCTCAGAAATCTAATTCTTCAGTTTACCAGTGTAGCTCAGTCTTTCAGGGAATGCTCTTCTGTATATTGGACATTAATATATAAAAATTGTAATATCCAGTACTATTCACATGTGCTAGAATGACTGAAATTAAAAAGGTACTTTCAATTGTTGACCGGGGCGTGGCACAATAGGAACTCTGATGCATTGCTGTGGGAATGTACACTGCTACAGCCACTTTGGAAAAATGTCTGGCACATTTGACTGTTAAAGTCGAGCACATGCCTCCCCTAGCAGTCTTGCTTCTGGGTAATTCCTGAGCAGAGATGCATATGTAGATGCACTGGAAGACTTGTGTAAGAATCTTGTAGGCAAAACCTAGAAAGAAGCAAAATGTCTATCAACAGTAGAGTAGATGAACAAATTATAATATAATCATTTAGCAGTAAGAATAAACCAATTGTTGCTACATACATCGATGAATCTCACAAACAATGCTTAGTGAAAGAAAAATAGCACAAAATAATAGATATTCTGGTTTCATTTATAGAAAAGTCAAAGCAGGCAAAACTCATTGATGGTGCTGAGAGTCAGGATGGTGATTACTTTTGGGGGAAAATGATGATTCAGAGAAAACAAGTGCAGCTTCTGGCAACTGTAGATGTTCCATTTCTTGATCATAGCACTGGTTACTCCTTTACACCTGCTGTGTAGCTTAGTTGTACACTTGGTGATAATTCACTAAGCTGTGCACTTAGGATTTATACCTTTTATGACTTATTTTATGCTTGAATAAAAAGTTTAAAAATATGACCAATTTGTGAATTAAGAGAATTGATAAGACAGTAGACCAGATGCTCTCATTTGTAACAGAAGAGCACATCTTCCTTCAAGCAGATCTGTTATTAGACCACATGATAATCTGAAGGTTTCTCAGTGAGTCTAAAAGCAGAGCAGAGAATAATCTTAATGCAAATATTATAAAACTGATAGCCTGTTCTTACATTTTTGCTATATAGAAGCCTCTGCACTGTGAATTACATGTGCCTTTTGGTGAGTCAGGAGCCATTTCCGCTTTGCAGTGGGACTAAAGACACTTGGCCTGTCTCATCTGGCCCATCGTTCAAAGAGGGACTGCTGTTCTCAAGGAAGAGCACTTGGAAGAATGAATGAATCGGTATAAATCCATGACTAACTGAATGCGCATCCTGTGCCAGGCACTGGGAACACAGTGGTAGACAGGCAGGTAAAGCCCTTGTTCTCATGGAGACTGCATTTCTCCTGGGAGACATGGGCAGTAAATAATACATATTGGATATTGATGAAAGTCAGCTTCCAGACTCTTGCTGAGCATGACTACCAAAGGTGAAACGATCAACAAATTAAAAAAAAAAAAACTTTAAAGGCATGAAAGCTAAAATGGCTAAAAAATAATCATAAGTGGGCCAACAGCTTGGAGGAAAGTGGAAATAAAAGGCAATTTTCCTCTGAATCACAGAGTATGAAAAATGACTGGTGTGACTATTTCCTCAACTTTCCTAAGAATGGTACATGACTAGTATCATTCTAAATACAGAGGAAAGACATAATTCATTTTACACACAGTGGATGTCTTGGGACGTCAAGGTCATTCTCTGATGGAAGCCTGGTAAGAAATACTGCTATGAGCTTCTGCTGATTTCTAAAGAAGATAGATGAGAATGTGAATTGAGTCCTAAAAGAAATCTAGAGCTTGGAGAAGTTTTAAAAAATGGGGCTTAAGGGTCTACCCAGTTTAAGTGAAGGGACTGATAAATCCTCTGGGCTGGTAGAATGGATCCCAAAGAAGCTATGCTGATGGTCAGCTTGCTTCCAGATGATGCCTGATGGTCAGCTTGCAATTATAACACTTTTTTGTGAGACTAAGGTTAACCCAGAATTGCTAATTCTCCTATGCTGGAGAAATATAGCAACATAGTACTGACATTATTGTTTTTATGTGTAGTTGCATATATTCAATACAAAATTACAGGCATACAAGAAGGTACTATAATAAAGAGCTAAGGAAAACTATAGAAGCAGACACAATGGATTCAGATAGCAAACATTAACTGTACTCAATTATAATAAAGGAATTAAAAAGTAAATTTGATGATTTAAACAAAGAACTGGAATATATAGAAAAATTGACATTTTGTGACTGAGAAGGACCAAAACTGAAAAGAACTACATGGATGGGTTTAGTAGCAGATTAGACAGAGCTGGAGAAAGAACTAGTGCGCTGGATGTTAGATCAGCGAAGCATGAAGGTAAGAGACTGGACCAGGTGCAAAGGACCCTGAGCACAAAGTCTCTCATGGCCACCTTACTCATTTAAAGCCCAGAGGTTCCACATGGTCGGGTCCCTGCACCTCTCTCCCGGTTTACTCCACTTTTACTTGTTGTCTTAATGTATTCCTGCTGCTGAAACAAAATTACAATATTAATGAACTATAATAATTAGATGTAATTAGATATCTTAGATGGATAATTTATGAAAGAAATGTATTCTCACAGTTTTGGAGGCTGTGCAGTACAAGATCAAGGCACCTACAGATTCAGTGTCTGGAGGGCTTGACTCTGATTCATAGATGGTGCCTCTTGCTGTATCCCCACAGGGCCGAAGGGCAAAATGGATGGCAGTGACTGGAGGGCCAGGCAGCTCTCTGAAGCCTGTCACGAAGGCATTAAACCAGTTCATGAGAGTAGAGCCTGCATGTCTTAAGCACTTCCCAAGAGGCCCAACTTCTTAATTCCACCAGAGTGGACATTAAGTTTCAACATAAATGTTGGAGGTACACAAACATGCAAACCATAGCACCCCTCTACCTCGTGGCCTTTATGCTTTCTGTTTATTCTATCTGAAATGCTCTCCCCCTAGTGGCCAGCTCCCTCACCACTTTCACATTTGTGTTCAGAGTCTCTTGACTATAAGGACCTCCCTGGCCACAGTGTCTAAAGTCTCAAACCTCCCCAAACTCTCATTATCTTACATACTGTATATTTAGATTGGTTTTGTTTCTTTGCTTCCCCATGAGGACAAAGATTTTTGTTTTGTTTGTGTTTTTAATGCTGTATCCCCAGTGCTCAGCACGGTACCTGACACAGTCGGTGTTCAACAACATCTGCTTCCCATATGTTCCCAACAACGTCTGCTGCAGGATAGATGGGAAGATGTCTATAAAAACCTGTAGCACGATACAAGGTTAATATGGACCCAAGAAAATTTAGTTAGTCCCATTTTCTCCTATCTTTGTGGAATTTCTGATTTAATTTCATTTTCTTTAACTTTTCATTTACACTTAGTTTTCCCTTTACTTGTTTGTAGGATTTCTGACTTCATTGTTATTTTGGTTTTCTTTCACTGTATTTTTCAGCACCTTGACAAATCAAACAAATGCAATTCTATCTCAGCTGGATATGAACTAAGAGAAGACATCCTATGAATGATTGACACAGACATATTTTAAAAGTCTGTATTCAGATGTAGTAGAATGGCAGCCAATCTTGATCAGTCATTACCTAAAAAACAAAGTAGTTAATGCAAGTATTTGCAGGATGGAAATGTAGACATCACATTTAAGAGAAAGTTTTAAGAATTCATCATACTGTAAAAGTCAAATACCTGGATAGCCTTGATTTTTCTCTATACTGACAGCTTGAGAGTGTTAAAAGGAATAGATCTTTAACTAAAACAGAATTACCTTTATTAGATATGAACTCTGCCAAACAATTTTGATAAATATATTTTGGCTACTCCTCCCACAATCACTGGAAACAACCAGGAGGCGTGTTATGATTCCCATTTTGTAAGTTTTTAAATTGGGATTCAGAGAAATTAGTGATTTCCCCAAAGCCACACAGCTAGTAAGTAGCAGAGCGGGAATTTGAACATAGTCATCAGACTCCAAAGACTGATACAAAGGCATTTTATTAGTCTAGAAGTCACATAATATTTTCCTCACAGCCATAAAATTAACAACTGGGCATATGATTTAATTCTTAAAGGATGCCTTATTTAAATGATATGAGAATGATTCTTATTTAGAATCATTGGTAATATGGTAATTTTTATCTATAATTATAAAATGATTTGACTTTGTGATTTGCTTACAATCTAATTAATGAGTCTCAGAGGTAGCACTGCATCAACCCGGACACTATTACCCAGAACTCCAGTGAGGATTGAATTTCTGAAAAGACTGTTTCAGTTAATGTTTGTTTTCTAAACTCAAAATAATCATTATAGGACGAAGCTTTTAACACTGTGTTTTATATGAAAACTTTTTACATGTTGAAGTGACCAGTTATTATCCCAATTAAAGTGAAATGTCAGATAGCATAATTACATTCTTTTAAAAAGACTCAAAACTGAAACTGTATTTTAACAATCACTCTTTTGTAAATTCATCTGTTCATTTAAAATGATTTTTCCCAGGTTTAAATGTAACTTTACTTTGGACAGAAATAGAATTAAATAGGTCATGCTGTTTCCTTTATCCTGAAAATCGCTTCTTTTCAAAGCAAGATTTCTGTGGTATTTGGCCTTGTGTTGGTTTGAGTTTTCTAGGTCGGGAATGACAAACGAAGACTCTCCACCTGTATTAGAACACATCTTCCCTTCCTGTAGTCTGGTATCCACCAAACAGACAGCTCACCTCTGCCAGCTCAATGCCGTTTCTAAGCTAAAAAGTAAGACTTGATGAACAAGCAAGTCTTTTTAATGAGGCAAGCATTATTTATGTTTATAATAACGTTAATTTCTCATCCATGTTTGTTCACTGTTTTTAATAATGTTCTGACTTTCAAAAGTAGAATACAGTGCTCCATAGGCAGTTTTTCTGCTGAGGGCAGGAAATCTAAGACCGATATTTAATGTTTGACAGAAAATGATATAGGTGAGTTCTTGCCATCAAATTTTACAGTATTTTAATGCATACTACATTTTATTATACAGTATCTCCTCAAGTTACATTCTTCTTAAAGAAGCACTTACTACATTTCCTGCCACTTGTCATTAATTAGTTATTTTCTTCTTTTATTTATTCAACAAACATGACCACATGCCTCCTATGTGCTAGACAGTCAGAATACAAGAGAAAAGGCCTGCTTTTCACCCTTAAGGACCTTGCAGACTAGTGAAAGAGAGAGGAGGCAAATAAATAATCACAGGAGCCGTGAATATACAAGTTATTAGTTATCATGGATGCACAAAGGAGAGAGGGATCATTCAGCCTGGAGTCTTCTTGTTGGCTCACCAGAAAGGTGATGTCAGAGGAAACAGCCTGTGCAGAGGAATTGCGGCGTGAGATGACACAGCTGCCGCAGGGCGTCAGGCAGGTGCTGAAGCACACAGCACCAAGCAGCAGTGGCAGGCACCATCCGGGGTGAGTTGCTAAGGGCAAAACTGTGAGAGGCTTAGGAATTTGTTCTTTATCTTGTATTTTTATTTATTGCGTAAGCTCCCCCTATTGTTCTCAGGACAGAGTAGTGCCGAGTGGAGATTCTAAGCAGGGAGGGAAGCAATACAAGTGAGGATTTGGATTCTAGCTGTATAAATTTGGAGGAATGTTTAGATAAGGAAGCATTAGAAAGCTGGGATCAGTTAGGGTCTCTGACTAGTCCAGTTGAAGAATTCGGAATGATTCTGATGAATCTAATAATTCTGAATGAAATGATTCACATTGAGAATGTAGAGAATGGGAGATGGGTGTGAGATAAATTTAGGGAGATTAAAAATAGACTCATTGGCTAGGTAAAATGACAATGGGATGCTAAAGCAGAAAGTACTGATTTTTATCCAGATAGAAATGCCTTCCTAGATGTGTGTGGACTGACAGATTCTCACCACAGTGTTAGAGATCTCTTGTATCTCCTGCACTGCCTTGCGCACAAGTGCACGGCCTTATTTTTAAAGTGCAAAGAAAGGGATAAAACATCTTTGCGGTACATTTTGACAACATAGGATTGTTTATGTATGTATGCATGTATTTATTTATTTTTGAGATAAGGTCTTCCTCCGTCATCCAGACTGGAGTGCAGTGGCATGGTCTTGGCCCTGCACGGCCTTGGTCTAAAGCTTCTGCCTCCTGGGCTCAAGCAGTCCTTCCACCACAGCCTCTCGAATAGCTGGGAATACAGGTGCTCATCACCATGCCTGGCTAATTTTTGTGTGTTTTTTAGTGGAGACAGGGTTTCTCCATGTTGCCCAGGATGGTCTCAAACTCCTGGGCTCAAACAATCTGCTCACCTCAGCCTCCCAAAGTATTGGGATTAGTAAAGGAGCTTTATTAAGCTTCTTCCAGAGAAAATTCTTTAGGTTGCTTATAACTTTTTACTACCAGGTTTCCTCACTTTTGGTCATCTGATGAATGACTAGAGGCTCCAGAGATGTATGGACCAGCTGAGGAAAATGCAGGAAAGAGGTGAGAGGACTAAGCAGAGAAGGATTTGGCCTGCTTTGCCTTGAGAGGCATTCAGTCTAGCAATGTGATGAACATCTTTTGAGTCCTCATAGTGTTCCAGGCACTGTTACTACTCTGTGCCTTATGTAATGGTGTGAAAGACTGAAAAAGACACAATCCATATTCAGAATGGTAGGTGAGGCAAAAAGCCAGGCATACCCTATGCAGTCCAGTAATGGAAGTGTATATATTAGGTCCATTGTTGGCATAACAAAGGTATCATAGACTGTTTTCCTGGGACTGAGAAGTTATAACAGAATTGGAAGCTCTCATTTGAGCATCACCTGGAAAAATTCACTAGACAGAGAGGGAGGCCAGAGACTTATAGGAAACAACACATGAACTAAAAATAGTCATTGCATTGGAGGCACAGGACACGTTGCAGAAAAATGATGCTGACATGTAGACTGCAGCTTGTCACAATGGGGATGTTCTCTAGGAGCAAATAGGGAAATGTGAGAAATTACATACAAATTTTAAGTATAAAGAAAATCTTTCAGCATTTCTGAGCAGTGCCAGCAGTGAAGTGTAGTGAATTTCTCATCCCAGGTTTTGGCAAGCTTTTTAAGAGTAGATTCTAAGTTTAGATGTGTATTTGATCTAAATCTTTGACATCCTCTTTTATATTTTGATTCCACTTAATTATCTGTTGAATTATAGCAAATAATGCACTCACTATTTCTTTTAAATTTTTTTCTTAGCCTCAGAAACAGCTACAGGAGAATTTTATAATATAAAACTATGTAAATAAGAAAAAATGAGCAACCAGTGGTTGAGAACACTGGAAGATAAGTGCATTAGGGAAAAAAGGGAGGCCTGCTAAACCCTCAGATTACCCAGTCCTCAGACAAAAAAACTTAAGGGTTACAGGCTTTTACCCAGCTCCATTGCCCTCTGCTATTCTTCTTTTTAATCATTTCCTGAGTCATTTTTCTATTGGTTAATCCCCCTTCACTGTTGTTATCAGCCAGTGACCTCATCTCCTACCTTGAGATAAAAATAGTGTATGTTCAGCAAGAATTCTCTGTGCTCTCTGCCTGGAAACTTAGACACTGATTTGCAGTCACACTCAGCTTTTCCTCCTTTTCTTCCGTTGCACTCTGCTTCATGCTTCCCTATATGCTTCAAATGTTGTCCACTGAACAAATAACACTTGTCATAATGGAATCACAAAATAATCACCACCATGGCCAAATCCAACTGTGAAATCTTTGTGAATGAAATCTTGTGAAAATTGTAAATTTAACCTCCTAAAATCTTCAGTATAAAATTACTAAAGTCAGTAATGCAAAGATGTAAACAATCTGAAAATTCAGATAAATTGCTAGTGTTGTAATAGCTGACAGAATAATTGAGTAAGGAATGGGTGTCATAACTATAGGGTTAAAATAGTATACTGTTTGATATTTTAGTTATTGTTTAGAATTCCAGTCATTTACAATCTTGGTTCTTTAGATAAGCACAGAAACAGAATTATTTATTTGAAGAAGCATATTTTTTTCAAGCTAACAGATTACTGAAGAAACCATGATCTTTGCATTTTGCCAAACTGTATGCATGATACAGTGACCTAGTTGTGAGTCTTAACCTTCATCTTCACCCTTCTGTTTCATGCCCACACACCAAGAGATATTTCATAAACACAGCATGAATGATGTCACTCCACATTCAAATCCTTGTTCCTTAGCTTGGTCCTTCATGAGCTAGTGTTGGATTTTCTGAGTCTCCTCTTCCATTTGTACCTTGCAGTGGAACCACAACAAGCCATTTGATTCTTCGGATGAGCTTAGTTCTTGTCTCTTTCTGTACCTCTGTGGTTTTGCACCTGCTGTTTATTCTGCCTAATTTTAATTTTTAGTGACTATTTTAATGGCAACTTCTACTTTTCTGTGCTTTGAAACTAATTTCTAGCATTGATACACCTGGGAAATTTTCTTCTACTTTCTCTTTCCTAATGGTCTATCCCACCTCAGTGCCTACCCTCAACACAGCAGTTGACTTGTAGAATTATAGTTGTCTCTTTAGTTGTCTGTCACCTGTCTCCTACTACACCTCATGTCACCCAACTTACTAGACTCGGATGCTTCTTTCCAACCATGGTGTCTAGCAGAGTGCCAGAAATGGCGTAGGTGCTAAGTGAAGGTTTAATAGAAATTTTCCTTCCATCAGGAGCCTCCAGCTTCTTTTAATTCATAAGAATTATTTGTAATGTCTGCATTTTGCTAGTTACTGATAACCAAAGTTATCTCAAAGTATTTGTTTGTTTGTTTTCTGACAGCTTTCTCTTCCTTGATTGACTATTGGAAGATCATAGTCAAATTAGTAATCTACCTTCAGCTACTATGAAGGATACTTTGGCTTGCAAATTGTGTTATAATCGTATTTGTGACTTTTATTATCCTCTGCCCTAATTTAATGACTATCACTTTATATTATACATTGCCATCAAAATACCTAATATACAGCTCTTTGACAAATACTCAGTTGCTCTTTTTTAAAATTTTTTTAAGTATTAGTGATTATATATAAATTATGTCTTACTCCTACAAAGACCATACTGTGCCTTCATATTAACATTTGTTTTACAAAGTTGAAAGCTTTATAGTACCACACTGTTTTAATTACTGTAGTTTTATAGTAAATTTTCACCTGGGAAGACTTATGGTCTACCCTGAAGAATGTTCCATGTGCAGTGGAATTAGTATTCTTCTCTTTTTGAGTAGATTTCTCTGTAGATGTATGTTAGGTATAATTGATTTGTATTGTTCAATTTTTTTTTCCTTTTTGGCCTTCTTTCTAGGTATTTACTTATTACTGAAAAACTGTTGATGAAGTACTCAAACTATTATTGTTGAATTATGTTTCTCCCTTTAATTCTGGTAGTTTTTGCTTCATGTATTTTGAAACTCTTGTTACATATATTTATATGTGTGTGTGTGTGTGTGTGTATATATATGTATGCATAAATGTTTATAATAATTTTACCTTATTGATGAATTGATCTTTTTATCATTTTTTAAAATGTCATTTTTCTCTAATAACAATTTTTGTCTTAAAGTCTCTTTTGTCTAATGTTAGTATTATAGTCACTTTAATACTCTTTTAGTTACTATTTTCATGGTATACCTTCTTCCATACTTTTCTTTTAAACCTGTTTTCATCTTTGAACCTAAAGTTTGTCTCTTGTAAACAGCATGTGGTTGGATCATTTTTCCCATGAAGCTAATTTCTGCCTTGTAATAGGTGTGTTTAATCCATTTACACTTAGTGTAATTACTGATAAGGTAGGATTTATACCTGCCTTCTTGCCATTTGTTTTCCACAGGTTTTATGTCTTTTTTGTACCTTACTTGCTTCTTTTGTGTTAAATGTTTTCTGTCTTTTTTTTACTGCACTACTTTGTTGTTTCTTTTTCTACATTTTTATGTTTAAATTATTTGTATTGCTTTCTCAGAATTAAACCAACACAAAAACTTTGCTCTTTAATAGCTCCATTCTCTCCACTCATTTTTGTCTTATTACTGTCATGCAAATTACATCTTTATACATTGTCTACCCATCAACATAGATTTATACTTCTTTTTTGCATTTGTCTTTTAAATTGAATAAAAGGAAAAGAGTTGCAAATAAAAAAAATATGTTTATACTATCTTTTATATTTATGTAAGGATTTACCAGTGATCTTTGTTTCTTTAATGTGGATTCAAATGACCTTTTTTAAAATTTCTTCTTCATTTTTGGAAGGTAGTTTTTCGGGATAGAGAAATCTTAGTTGACAGTCTTTTTTTTTTTTCTTCTTTAATAACTTATTAATATGGCTTCCCATTGTCTTCTGGCCTTTATGGTGTGTGTTAGAAATCAGCTGCTAATATTATAAAAATGTCTTACATGTGATAATTTGCTTCTCTCTTGCTGCTTTCAAGATTTTCTCTATATCTTTGTCTTTCAACAGTTTGACAATAACCATGTCTACATTTAGGTCTGAGTTTATCCTTTTTGGAGATTATTGAGCTTCTTGGATGTGTAGATTATAGTTTTTCATTATATTTTGGAAGTTTTCAGCCATTGTTTTTCAAAATACTCTCTCTACTCCTTTCTCTTTTTTCCTTTGGGTCCGTCAGTGTGTATATGTTCATATGTTTGATGCTGTCCCACAGGTCTCTGATACTCTGTTCATTCATCTTTTTTTTCTCTTCCTCAGACAGGATTTTCTCAACTCATCCATCTTCAAGTTGACTAACTTTTTTCTTCATCCTATTACATCTGCTGATAGGCTTCTCGAATGAATATTTTACTTTAGTTATTGTACTTTGCATCTTAAGAATTTATTTCAATTATTTATGCTTTCTGTTTCTATATTAATATTTGTTTGATGAGACACTTTTCCTACACTTTAGTTGGTTAGAAAGGGTATTATTTAATTCCTTGACTACACAGCTATCCCGTGTATATACCAAAATCCACACATACTCAAGTTCCATAACCAGCCCTGCAGAACACACATATTTGAAAAGTTGATTCTCCATATATATGAGTTTCACATTCTATGAATACTGTATTTTCAATTCATATTTGGTTGAAAAAAATCTGCACATAAGTGAACCCACACAGTTCAAATATGTGTTGTTCAAGTACCAACTGTATTGAAAATAACCAAATTAAAGTCTTTGTCTAGAAGTCCAGTGTCTCAGCTTCCTTAGGGACTGTTTTTATTGACTGCATAGGGACATACTGTTGTGGGGTTTTTTGCACGTCTCAATATTTTTTTGTTTCAAACTGAACGTTTAATGTGTAAACTCTGGAAATCAACATTTTCCAGTGTTTCCTATTTGTTATTTGTTTAGTGACTTTTCTAAACTAATGTTATAAAGTCTCTATTTTTTGTGTGTTACTATTGAAGTCTCCTCTGTGTTAGTTTAGTAGTCAGCTAACGATTGGGCAGAGATTTTAGTAAATGCCTGGAAGCTTTCTAATCTTTGGCAAGGCCCTCTGGGTGCATATTGGGACTCATGCTTCATCTCAAGATCAGCCAGAGAGAGCTCAGAGCCCTCTCAGGTCTTTTCTGGGCAGGGATGTAGCACTATGCATGGTCCTAGCCTTCCAGATTGCCAGGAATAATTCAGAGCTTTCCAAGGGCTGTTTTGGACACCTCATTCCCCACTTTTCTTTTGAAGTTTTTGATTAGCCCATTGTTTGTTTAGTTTTTCATGGCT
This sequence comes from Cacajao melanocephalus, assembly GCA_963573385.1. Lineage (NCBI taxonomy): Eukaryota > Metazoa > Chordata > Mammalia > Primates > Pitheciidae > Cacajao > Cacajao melanocephalus. Next base: position 25,963 of record CAUYLG010003533.1, read on the forward strand.
ACTTCAGACAGCAGAAATTTCAAACAATTGGCTCTAATTATTTTCTTCAAATACTCTGAGGAAAAAGGCATTTCACAAGGGATGAGGTCTGAGTCAGGTCAGATGAAGACAGTTCTTTACGAATGAGATTTTGACAGAACTCCAGCCTTGTTCTGCCCCTTCCAGTGGCATGCAGACTCCTGGTGATTGTGGCTGTTGGTTTTCAAGGTTCCTGAAGAGCTGGGGAGTAGGGCATGGGAATAAGACCAAGTTAGAACAGCACAAAGATCACTGTTCTTAGCAGGATTCAGCTATTTAAAAAACAGAAGAAAGATAGTGTTTTCTAGAGCTCTGCAATCTTTTGGTTAATTTCTAAGGTTCTGAAAATGGTGATTCTGACCATTTTTACCAATTTCTCTTTGCTTTTATAGAGAGACTGTTGAGAGATTCTCCACCATTTTCACTGAAGTCACTCCTATATTTTTCTTTACACTATAATTAGACATATAATTAAATGCTAGCTGAATTAATGGAAATTCACTAAAAGCAGAATGCTTCTTTCTCTTGGAAACTTCTCTGAATATTTCTGTACTTCTCCTGTTATGTTTTAGGACTATGATGATGGATATGGCACTGCTTATGATGAACAGAGTTATGATTCCTATGATAACAGCTATAGCACCCCAGCCCAAAGGTAAGAGTCAGTCTTTATTATGAGACCCCACAACAGAAACCATTCCCTTCCGCATACGTATATTCTGGGAAAAGTATGGCAGTCAGCTAGAGAGGGTAATTTGGCTTGCCCTGTTTTAATAATTGTTTAAACGGACAAGCACTATCTTTTCTAGCAACCAGCATGTATTACCCTACCCAAGTTTATCATAATGTTAAAGGAATCAGGCTTGGGAAATAAAAACTGAAATTTTAGTCTAAAAATTAAGTGTTCAGTATAGTTTAGGAGGAACAGTGGCCTCAAGCTCTGTGACTATTTAGTCTTAAGGCCCAAAATTACGTTGGAAATGTGTAAGTATCCTACATTGTCAGTGCCTGGAGAAGAAGGTTTAAAAGTTTTGCTTCCTATTCATAGAACATTTCAGTTTCTAAGCAGCAACTGTCCTGTTTTCTAACAACTTCAGACTCTTTCCTGGGAATAATGACTTATTGGTGATTTATTTTCCAAAGAAATATTTACCCACAAATAAGTAAATGTTACCAGAGACAAAACAGAGCTTCAAAGTTACCTCTTCTAATAATATTACCTTGATGTTCATTGATACATGAAATTAGTGTTTCTTATGTTTAAAATTCTAAGTGGAAGACAAAGGTATACATACACACAAAACAAAATATTGGCTTTGTAGTGATTATTAAGCATAAGTAAAGATGGACTATGAGGTGATTTTGATGAAAGCACAGATTCACTTTTGAACTCGTCCAGTGCAAGTCGAGCTTTGAACTCATAGGTTCTCTTACTTATTAACTCTGGTACTGAGGTAGATAGGGATATAAAAAAAACTGTGTTTTTGCTCATACCAAATTTTATTCTTCTGTAACTTGTAAGTATTGAATAGCCTTCAGACTTTGACTCTTAACTGGTCTTTGTTGGTGGAAGCCTGTATGTTGTGTTTGTGCCATTTAGTATGTTGAGGGTAGTCCTAACACTTACGGAGCCCAGTGGCTGGCATGTGATGAATGCTAGATAAGACTTTGTATACACTGTCTCATTTAAGTATAACAGCAGCTTTATGAAATATAAGGCATTGTTTTCATTGTATACATGAAGAAAAGGAGCACAGAATTAAGTAATTTGCCAGAAATCACACAGTAAATAGAAAGATGAAATTCTAAGTCACATATTCTAATTCAAAGATTTGCACCCTTTATAAATAAACAAGTCCTTCTCCAATTTTGTTTAAAAACATAAATATCCACAAATATTTCAATATGTGATCTAAATATCCTAGCAAAGCAAGTCTCCCACCCCCACGACGTTTGCTAAGTGCATACTATATTCCTGGCAGTTTCTGTAAGTTTTGTAAGGCCTTACAGTCTAGGTTGTCTGAACACAGCAGTCCTGACAACAGTCCTATAAAGCTGATGGTATTGCTGTAGATGAGGAGATCAGATAACCAAGAGACTCTGGCACTTGCTTGTGACTGAACAGCTGATAAAATGGTAACTCAGGTGTGTGACTCCAAGTGCATATTCTTACCCTGGTACATTTGTGCGAGAGTCTCGCTGCACATATCTGTTAGTTCTGTTCCCATATCTGTTATACTACAGTCCTGTGCATCATTTAATGACTGGGATATGATCTGAGAAATGCATCCTTAGGCAATTTTGTCATTTCATGAACATCATAGAGTGTACTTACACACCTCCATGCTATAGCCTGCTACACATCTGGACTCTATGGTCTACCTGCATAGCATGTTATTTACTGAATACTGTAGGCAGTGGATACACAATGGTATTTGTGTACATAAACATAGAAAAACTTCAGTAAAAATGTGGTGTGAAAGATAAAAAGTAGTATGCCCATACAGGGCACTTACCATGAATGGAGCTTGTAGCACTGGAAGTTGCTCTTGGGTGAGTCAGTGAGTGAGTGGTGAGTGACTCTGAAGGCCTAGGACGTTACTGTGTGCCACCACAGACTTTATCAACACTATACACTTAGGCTGCACTACATTTATTAAAAAGTGGTTTTCTGTCTTCAATATCAAATTAACCTTAGCTTACTATAATTTCTTCACATTATAAACTTGTAATTTTTATTAATTTTTGACTCTTTTAGTGTCTGAAACACATTGAAGAATCTTGTAATAATATTTAGCTTTTGTATTTTTTGACTCTTGTAATAATACTTAGCTTAAAGCACAAATACATTTGTACAGCTGTACAATTATATTTCCTTTCCTTATATCCTCATTCTATATACTTTTATCTATTTAATTTTTTCTTAACTTTTTAAACATTTTTTTCCCCTCTGTCACCCAGGCTGGAATGCAGTGGTGTAATCTCAGCTCACGCAACCTCCTCCTTCCAGATTCAAGGAATTCTTGTGCCTCAGCCTCCAGAATAGCTGGGATTACAGACACGTGCCAACACACCTGGCTGATTTTTGTATTTTTAGTGGAGATGTGGTTTTGCCATGTTGCTCAGGCTGGTCTTGAACTCCTGGGCTCTAGCAATCTGCTCACCTTGGCCTCCAAAAGAACTGGGAGTCACCACACCCGGCCTACCTTTTTATAAATTAAGATACAAACACACACATTAGCATAGACCTACACAGGGTCAGGATCATTGAGATGTCATAGGTGACAGGAATTTTTCAGCAGCGTTGTGATATTAGAGAGCCACCACTGTAGTGGTCTCCTGTTGACTGAAGCGTTGTTATGCAGCACATGACTATATTCAGTGTGTTGGACTTTCAAATGCAAGCATATTTTTTTTTTACTTGAACTGTATCACAATGTACTGATGTTTACAGTTTGATTCATTCTGTGGAGAAAAGAGAAGTGACTTAATATTTATTGAATATTTAATGTGTTTCAGATACTGTCCTAATGCTTTTTGTATCATTTCAGCAGATCTTCACAGGCATCAACCCAGTCCTATACAATAAATACAGTTTCCTCCAGTTAATAGATGTAGAAAACAAGATGTAACTTTTTCATGAAGTATATATACAAGATTATAGTCCATATGATCTTTTGGGTTTTGATATTTGATATGAAGAACCAAACTTAAAGCATTTGCTGAATTAAATACTATGATCTGTCAAGGAGAGTGATATCAAAATGTGACTGCAGATAAACTGAGATAACTAAGGGGAGCTAGCATTGATTTAGAGCCTACGCAAAATCAGGCATGGAATTTAATCTGTTACTTACATGTCTTGTTTTAATACAAATGGCAACAGCAGACTTGATATACATGATGAAACTGAGGCTCAGAGATGTAAATGACTAATCTCAAATGGGAACCCAGGCTTTTAAAGCTCATGGTCTTTTCACTTTAAGCTCTGAATATTATTAATATGATAGATGACAAGCATTTATTCTTTGGTCATTTATTCCACCAGTGTTTATTGAATGTTCATTTTGTGCTAGGCATTGTGCTTGATGCTTGGAATACAAAGATTATTAAGATGGAGACTCTATCCTTGAAAAGCTTACTGGCTAGAAAGAAACAAATATAAATATTTAAAAACAATGTAATATTCCAATCATTGTGAGAGGTCCGAGGAGATTCATTGTTTTCATAAGAAGACAGTAATAAATTCTGGTTGAGAATACTGCAAACATTTACCTGAGAAAGTGAAGGATAAGTAGTAGTCACCAGATGACAAACAGGGAAGAGCATTTCACAGCGGCAGGCAGCAAGTCACAGAGGCATCAACAGTAAGTTTTGTGTGGCAACCACATGTAACTTTGTAGGCTGGAACACGTGACACACAGGAGCTTTGGGGAGACAGAGGTGGGGCAGGAGGAGTGACGGCATGTTTCCTCCACAAGGAGCTGAGACAGTGCCATTGAAGAGTTACATGTAAAGGTATGATGTGTTTATACTTGAATTTAGAGAAATTAATTAGATGATAGTTGTGGAGGCTGGGTACACAGATGGTGAGCCCAGAGGTGGAGACTAAGATACTGATATGTTATAAATCATAAACCCTTTAAATATCAGGAAAGACTCACTTAAAGAAACATCTTTTGTTTCAGCCAACCACCTTCTTTGCAGTGATCTTTTCAGTGCTACAACTTGTCTTACCTGAAGGAATACAGAGAATTGTATGAGAAGTGCTCACACGGGCAAATGCAGAAGCCACTGCTAGATACTCTCAGTGTTCATTTAATCCTCATAACATGTAAAATAAACATCTTTTTTAAAGAAGAAAACAGTGGCTCGCACAATTAGATAACTTGCTTAAGACTGTAGACTTTGCACAAAGGAGACAAACTGTGAACTGAGATCTATGAGCATTTATTAGTATCTCTTCCATTACAGTGACCTTAACTTACACTAAATAGCTGCTCTTCTGTAAATTGAAAGGAAGCAGCTATTTATGGCATAGGGTGAAGAAATGATTTTGTACACCACATTAGTTTACTAGGGGTCCCATAATAAAATACTCCAGTCTTCTTGAGTCCCTTCTCCTGGGCTTGCAGGTAGCTACCATCTCTCCATGTCCTCACATGTTTTTTCTCTGTGCACTCAACATTTCTGGTGTCTCTTTTTGTATCTAGATTTTCTTTTCTTTGAAGGACACAAGTCAGATTGGATTAGAACCCACTCTAAAGACCTCATTTCAGTTCAAATCAGCTCTTTAAAGGCATTGTCTCCAAATAGAGTCATGGTCTGAGGTACTGGATTAGGGTTTCAATATATGAGTTTGAGATGGCCAGGTACACAATTCAGCACATAAAATGCACATACTTTAACACTGGTTTAAGCACAACACTGCATGTCTCAGAACTAGGAACCTGGCATGAACCAGTGAGGATAGCGGATTTTCAGATCATCCCCAGTATCAATAGTAGATACTAACAAGGAAAGCATCACGGCCATCATCCTAGTATTTACTGTGTGCTTGGCATTGTTTCATCCACTTTACATAAATTGTCTCCCCTCTCTGCATCCCTTTCAATATTGCTAAATTCAAGTTTAAAAATATCATTCCCAAACTCAGAGAGGTAAAATTCCTCATTCAAACTCACAAGGCCAAGCAGCGGTATAAAGAAATCACCTTGACACCAAAACATTCCTTTATGTACTCTCTCCATTGTCTTTCAGCTCTCCTTTTGTTATGGTTTTGATTACAGTTGCTGGGACTAATTCCTGTTTCTATTTCCCATATGTAGTATTCAAAAATCTAATAATTTGTGATGCTTTAAAATCTTTTAGGAATTATGCTTCAATATGAACTAGAAGTTTTGCCTCATCTAATTTGGACTACCTTAAACAGAGAATTTAATTTATATTAAATATACATATTAAAGTTGTAGGCTAAGACTAGTGAAATTATAGAAATTTGTTTTTCCAGTTTTACATTAGATCCTTTCAGCGAATAGCATTTACTGCCGCTGCTATCAAGAAGCACCAGTCTTGTTTTGTACCAGTAGGCAGTGCCATGTAGCACTTGATGTCTAATCTAACATACCTTGATTTTGACAATTCCGATTCCATAAGATTCATTTTATATGTGAATAATTCTCTCAGTTCAGAATTTGAAAGTACATGCTATGCTGCAGTTATAGCTCAGTATTAGTGCAGAATTCTTTACTTGGCCACCTTTTAGAGTACAAAGCTGTTCTGCAAATGTTCTTTGGCATTTTGTGCGGTAGGAGAGAGCACAGAGCAGAGGTAAAAGCTGCACAGTCCCCCGTGGCAGCCACTAGACGTGGAGCTGTGGACCTTTGACCCATGGCCAGTCCAGATTGAGATGTGCTGGAAGTGTAAAACTCACACCACATTCCAGAAACTTCCTATGAAAAAAAGAATGTTAAAAAATTATTAAAATTAGTTTCACCTACTTCTTTTTACATTTTTTACATGTGGCTACTGGAAAGGTCTCTGTTATAGTGTCTTCTCATAGACAGCATTGAGTTAAATGATTCTCACTGTGTCTGTCTCTGGCACATACTCACTTAGGTATAAGCAAGACAGCAAGACAATCCACAAGCCGCAGAGAGAGAACTGGAAAGCAGTGCCTTATATTCCTGCTTTCTAAATGCTTATTTCAATGTTTTGTATGTTATTTAAAATATAACTCAGTGATATTATAGTACACTTAAGCACATTCTAGTTACAAGTTCAAAAACATTTTTATTTATGCTAATGCATTATCAAAAACAGAGACCAGTGCCACAGTTGTTGAGTTTGACAGATCTATGGTCAGACGCCAGCTTTAACATTTACTGGCTCTGTGATTTGGGGTGAGTTATTGAACCTCTCTAAGCCTCTGTTTATAAAATGTGTAACTGTTTCTACTTGTGCGAAAAGTGTAAAAAGATTCTCATTTAGAGGGCCGGCCTGAGGGCTGAGGGAGACAGAAAAGCATGTCATCTTTGTAAACTGTGTGGAGGGAGGTCTGTTGGCCACTCTGATTTCTCTGCTTGAGGACTGAATGAGATGGTTTGCATCGGGGCGGGGGGTAGCACAGTGTGAACACAGCGTGAGCCTGAGTTCCTGCCCTCCTTCTGCAGCTCTGAATTTCTTCTGCTTGTTGTTTCACACTAGAGTGGCTATGAAGAGCAGGTCCTGGGAAATGTGCAAGGACTATGTGAGTGAATGCTTTATAGTGAGAGAGAAACCTTGTAAAGGGCATCTTCTCCTGTGGATGGTCAGTGTCAGTATCTCCTGTGCACTGAGAGTTGGTAAGGTCAACAGCCATATCCCACCTGAAAACAAAACTGAGTAAGTCAGCAAGGTGGCCTGGCTGCCACTGAGTATGATCTGTGGTGTGGAAGGGCTTCTTTCCGTTGTGACTTTTAAACTTCTGAGGTCCTCATTATTGTGACACTGTTGTGTTACAGAAACAAATTTCTCTTCTGAGGGTTTACAGATTGGGAATTTTTTCTCCCAATTTTCAAATGCCTTGTATTCAAACCAGAGTACAAATGAGAATTCCTATAAAAAATTCAGTATATATAGTTCATTCAGCTACATTTCCCCATTGATTTTTGTCATGACATTGATAATGCTAGCATTATAGTATAAAACAAAAGCATTGCTTGTCTAAAACTTCACACATTTAGTGAGTAACAAGATTTTGACACAATTACTATGAAGAGAATTATATACTATTCTTTACAATATTGGAATTATTTTAATACACATTGGCTTAAAAATAGTTGTTGATTCCTTCCTGTGGATATACAGCTTCTGAATAGCTAGTGTAGTCAATTAAAAAGAATGGGTGATAATGGCCTCAGCCCTCAGAGCCCTCTCTCTACCCTGACATGGCTTGAATCTTCGCAGATACCATTTTTGACTCCTGGAAACCCCTCGTAAATGTGTTTGTTTTATTCTAAACTAAATGGAATTAATTTACATTTGATGTCTTATTTACAGTCCTAATAACTAAATTCTCCAAAGAACTGTTTGGCTCCCATAGTAATCATAAACTAAATAGAACATAAAGGGTCTCAAAAAGTGCTAATAAAAATTGAGCTTTATAAGCTATCAACAAAAATACTTCTAATACAGTACTATGTAGACATCAGCAAAAACAAGAGATATCAACCCAAATTACCCCATAGACCTGTAAATACGTAAATCTCAGGACCCTATAAGTAAAAAACAAAAAAAGAATGGAGACAGTGGTGAAAAAGTGAAGCTACAACCCTGTAAAGAAAAAAGAAAATTATTTGGTGACGCTTGTTAAAGCACAGTAAGGCAGACTTTATTCAAGACCACTGCAATAGATTCATGGACCACTGCAGGTGGGGAGAGAGACTGGGCTCAACTCTGCACCTAGCATGGGCAAGTGGGAATTAATAGCCAAGGAGCCAGTGGGGGTCAGGGGATAGAAAATTACTGAGAGGAAACATCAGTGGTAGTGGGGATTTTGGCTGAACCTACCTAAGAGGATTCTTGCCAAAAGCAGGCCAGAATGATCAGACATCTCCTCCCCTGGGAATGATAGAGGATAAGGAACCTGATCAGATATTGAGGGTGATCAGATATCATGGGTGGCAGGTTCTTGCTAAACTGACTCAGCAAAGTTGTTTCCTAAAACTGGATTTTACAAGGAACGACACTGATGGGCCTAGAAGGATCAGGAGGCTGACTAAAGTTTAGCCAAGCACAGAATCTTTGTCAATTCTGACAGGGAAAAGGGAAGGAGCAGCCCAAGACTGAGTGTGAGCATGTGTAAGTGTTGCTATTTGTTCTAGTTATTATGTATTGACCATCTGCTGTGGTGTATCAGTCAGACACACACACACACACACACACACACACACACACACACACACACCCGTTCTCATTTTAACTTTAACCTTAAAAGGTGGATATTATCCTCAATTTATTATTCAGAAAACTGAGACTCAGAGAGCTTAAATAAGGGGCCTGAGTGGCGCACTTAATGACACTATTGATTTCAAAGTCCATTTTCCTTCCATTATACTAGTGTTTTACAAAGAGTAGTACACATATCATTATGAGACGTATCATCGATGTCTCACAATGTGATTTCAGATGCTACATAGGCAGACTTTTAAAAAAATGTTTCATGATTAGATTATAACATTATTGGGAGAGTGATTAGCATATCAAAAACATTATTTTGTGATTGTTGCTCTAATTCAGTTATGGCAAATTTCTTTAAAGTAAAAGAAAATTAACATGGAGAGTTAATATGGAGTCACCAACAGGATAGGGGTGTATGTAGATGGCAAATACACTGCATGTCCTGAGAGCTGTCCCTGAGTGGCTGGGGTTTGGTGGATGCTGGACTGAGCATTTGTGCCACCAGTCAGTGGATAACCTGCAACACTGCTCATACTGAAAGTTTGATCAGATGAGTCTGAGGGCCAACACTGAGCTGCTCACTAAGTTACAATATCCTACCAAATTTGGTGCCCTGATTATATTGAAAATGAGAAGTTTTGTGTCTTCATCAGGAATTTCTTTAGAATTAAAGTAATACAAAAGAAAGGAATTTTTTTTTCAAGATTCGTTTATTTAACAAAGTTTGAAGGAATGAAATATCTACTGAGTACTTACCAAGTGTGAGTTACTATGTATCTAGGTGCTCTCATACATATTGTGTCATTTAATTCCTAAGAACTTCTGTAGAATTGTCACTTCTTAATTTTACAAAAGGAGTGGATGCTCACAGAATTTGAGCTTGAGCAGAGTCACATAGCTAATTACTATCAGTTAATCCTCTACTCTGTTTTCTTAGAGATCAAGCTTACATTCTTTTGCTTATCTCAAAAGCAACTAGTAAGGGGGAAAAAACAGGTTCCTATAAATGTAGAGAAGACCACACGTGGAATCTCCATGCGTGGTCTCCACAAGGGGATGGCAACACGGTAGCAGAGCAAAGGCATACTAGTGGCAATAAATCAATTGCCACTGTCGCTTTACTCTTTAATGTTCTTGAGAATGCATGAGATTTATCACTGAGGAATTGTAGAATAATGGTAGTAAATGAAAACAAAGTCCACCAGGGAGATGTACTACATCATTTGGATTTAGCACTGCCATCTGCTTAATAGCATTGAGAAGACTATAGCAGTACTTATGACCAGCCATTCATAGCAATGACAGATGCTGCAGAGAGTGAACATACCAGGGAAGCAGGTTCACTACTAAAATGTAGATTATGTGACAGGGTTTCTAAAAAGTGCTTCTGTTGATGATCAAACCAATAATTTTAAATCTTCACTATAGAATTCTAAGTCTGGAAGATAAAGACCTATTCTAAAGTCTTCCCATGTTTTATTCCTCATGTTTCATACATTCTTAAAACGTATTTACTGATTTTTAAAAGATTTTTCCTACAAATCTTGAAAATACAGTCTCTTTTTAGTGGAAGAGAATAATAACTTTTGTATAATTTCTGACTTTTAAAATGAGGTAGCATGATTTTTAGTAAAAAAAAAAAAAAAGTGGCTATAAATTCGTAAAAGCTTGGATGCGAATGTCAGCTCTACCTACTTCCATAGCTCTGTGATGTTGACCAGGTTGCTTCTTCAAATCTTTTCTCATCTGTAAAATTATGGCTAATAGTTGACTTACAACATTATAATTGAGGTAGCAGATGTAATATACATAATAATTGTTCAATAAATTTGCTATAGTAGCATGTAGTAGTCACTTACCATTGTAAGCATTTTACAGTGTTTTTAGATACATTTATTTATTTATTATTATTTTTTTTTTGAGACAGTCTCTAACTCTGTCACCCACAATAGAATACGGTGGCTCAATCTCGGCTTACTGCAACGTCCACCTCCTAGGTTCAAGCGATTCTCCTGCCTCAGCCTCCCAAGTAGCTGGGACTGCATACAGGCATGTGCCACCAAGCCCAGCTAATTTTTGTATTTTTAGTAGAGACAGGGTTTCGTCATGTTGGGCCAGGCTGATCTCGAACTCCTGACCTCAAGTGATCTGCCCACCTCAGCCTCCCATCTACCCACGCTAGCCTCTAGGATTACTGGCGTGAGCCACCACACCCAGCCGTAGCTACTATCGTTATACCATTTTATAGATGAGGAAATTGTGGCACAGAGATGGTGGAAGTTCCCTAACCTCATGGAGAGTGAGTGCTAGAGCGTCATGTGAACCCAGGCGGTCTAGGCACTCTGCTATAAGATTTCTCTATGTAACTGTTGTTAGTATGAGTTTAGGTACTATATCCAGAAACTATTACAGTCTTTTCTGAAAACATCTCCAGTCAGTAAAATCCCAACAAATAATCTAAATAAAATTATGCATGCCACTTTGATATCTTACTTGTGCAATAAAAAGTTGTTAAAGGCTCATTTAACTTAGATTGTTTAGAGTCCTAAAATCTGTTAAAAGCAGACTTGAGGACAGACTTAAGGTTAGAGCTCGAAGTTACTTGTTGAAGGTTGACTTACAGTGGAGAATGTTGGTGCCTGAATTTCTCAGAATTGATTCATACCTCATTGTTAAACTCACAACTTTAGAAACTGAAATAATATTCAGACGTGGTGTAGATTATATTTTTCCCTTGTATTTGTCATCGTGAAGGGATATGTTCCTTTTGGAAGGTAATTTTTATGAGTGTGCATTGAGAGCCTTAAAATTGTTTGTAACTTATGATTCAATATTTTTACAGTAAATGCCTCAACTTACAATATAACAGTGAGTGTCTGACAATGTGAATACATTTAAGAGCTCTTTAATTGAAAAGAGTAAGCAATTTCTGGCCTAGTGAAAGAAGGGTAGATGATAAATTTAGTTTCTCACTTAACCTGTTGGATAGACAGTGATATAATTAATTTAAGTGGCAGTGAGATTTAGGAAAAAGTTAATAACTTATTTTGGGATGTGTTGAAATTAGGTTGTCCACAGAATTTTAACAATTACATTAAATAATTGATATAAAAATAGTTTACTTACTAATAAACCATTATATAAATGGTAACTATTTTTTCTCTCCCAGTTTTTCTCAGTAATTACAAAATGTATTATTATGATTAGATTTTTACCCCAATTTTAGTAAATAACTGAGCTGTAGTTATGTTTTTTTTTTTTGTATTATCTTTTGGTGGTGTCCTAAAGTATGTGTACATTGTTAATCTCCCACAAATTAGAGTAAGACAATCACTTCCACATGTATATTAAACAAGACAGAGCAAAAATATTATATACTTAGAAGTCCGGCAGACCTGACTTTTCCACTTAGCAGCTATGTGTATGATCTTTCACTAGCTCTCAATTTTCTTACCTACAAAACAAAGTAAGTGAGAGAATATACTTAAACACTTTAGCATAGAGCCTGGCACATGGCACTTGGAATTTTTAATTGTGTTTTTTTATTTTATGTATCTGTCACTTCTGGGCATTTTTCTGGTGCTCAGTAAGTAGTACTGACTGTTGTGGGATGATCATTGGAACCTTCACTATCACCAGGTGATAGATTGCTTCCAGCTCACCTCATATCTGATCATGTTCTGTACAGAGTATCACAAACGTAACTTGGGCACTTTGCTTTTTTGTTAGTTGTTTCTTACTCTGCTGCTTTTTTGTTTAATATTCTATAAAGCACCAAAAAGTAGACATACACATTAGAAAGTAGGGAAATAATCATTAAAACATCCGTGTATTTCCTTTATCTGCCATTTATAAGGACTGCTGTACCACATGAAAATGAATTTATGTTGTTTATAAGTTTATAAAATAGAAGGATTTAATCCAATTGCAACCTTTTTGAAATGATTTATAAAAAGCATTGGATTTAGTCTTAGATGTTGCTAAATTTTAGAGACATTGGAAGTAAAATATAGGTATATGGCCCAATAAGACATCTTACATAGAGGAAAAAAAACCTATGCATATCAACTTAGCCAAAGTAATATGATTAAAATAGTGTCTCAATTAAGGCCATATCAAGATGTAGTAAATTAAAGTGTGACCATGGGCAAGTTTTTAAATCTGTGCTCTAAGGTAAAATGGGGTGGCAATAATAGTACATGGATGAAGCTGGAAACCCCCATTCTCAGCAAACTGACACAAGAACAGAAAACCAAACACTGCATGTTCTCACTCATAAGTGGGTGTTGAACAATGAGAACACATAGACACAGGGAGGGGAACATCACACACCGGGGCCTGTCAGGGGTTGGGGGGCTAAAGGAGGGTTAGCAGGGGTTGGCAGGCTGGGAGAGGCATAGCATTAGGAGAAATACCTAATGTAGATGATGGGGTAATAGATGCAGCAAACCATCATGACACTTGTATACCTGTGTAACAAACCTGCATGTTCTGCACATGTACTCCAGAACTTAAAGTAAAATAAATAGATGGATGGATAGATAGATAGATAGATAGATAGATAGATAGATAGATAGATAGACAGACAGACAGACAGATCAACAGATAGATAGTACTTACCCCATAGGTTTGTTGGAAAGTTAAGTGAAATTGAAAGCATGTCATATATGAAAAGCATCTCACACATCATAAATTCTATCAATAGCTATCATTAAAGTTCTACAATTCTTTATCTAAAACTGTTGAAGCTAAATATGTCTTACATTCCAATTTTTGGAATTTATAAAAACAATGCAGGTATACATACACATACCATATGTTAGTACAGCTCCGGTGGATTCCTGCTAGCGCTTCTCCAAGATAATTGATTTCCCCTTGGATTCTTTTAAGTTTAGGATCAGGGAAACTGATTACAGAGGGTGTAAAGCATATGTGGCAACTTGAAAAAGAAGGGGATTTCTTAAGGGAGGTGTGTGGCATTCAGCCTTGGCAGTTTCCAATCCCACCACCTACAGCAATATTGCTAGTGCTAGCAAGTAATGTTTAGATAGGGTGGATTCAATAATTGATACAAGACTGTTACTTCTATTAGAAGCCATCACTTTAGCAAGGCCTTTTTTTGTCTGTTTGTTTGTTTGAGACAGGGTATCAGTCTGTCACCCAGGCTGGTATACAGCAGCATGATCTCCACTTCCTAGGCTCAGGTGATTCTCATTCTGCCTGAGTAGCTGGGACCACAGGCACGAGGCTGTACTGTTGTCACTTTACTCTTTTTTATTCTCAGCTAATTTTTGTATTTTTTTTAGAGACAGGGTTTTGCCATATTGCCCAAGCTGGTCTCAGACTTGAATGCAAAGTGATCTGCCCATCTCAGCCTCCCCAAGTGCTGGGATTACGGGTGTGAGCCACAGTGCCTGGTAGGAAGGCCTTTCCTGATCTCGCCCCAATTCTTTCTCTGCCTCATCTTAGGTCACTCACTCGTGTCATGTAACTTGATACTGAGTTTCTCAGTTATAGTTTGTTTATACTTGTCTCAATTACTATTAAAATGTAAAGTCTAACTTGTGAGACTGCCTTGTCATCAAAATCTTCATGGCTTCTTCAGTTATTCTCACATATGCCTTTTGAAGACATTGTGGTTTTTAGAAGTTTCTAAAATGGTGCAAACAGGACAGTTTGCCAGATTGCTTACAAGAGAGCTATCAGTTTCTTGAATCACTAGTTATAACATCCAACAACCCTTTGTGATTCTCCTCACCTCACATCCTTCTTCCATGTCCTGTAAGTACCAAGGCTTCTATGTTTTCACAATGCTCTGTGCTTGCTCTGTTCTCCAGCAGAACTTGCTGGGCTGTTGAGAATCCATCTCCTTTTCATAAACAATCGCACAGTGGCAGGGACCCTTTTGTACTCATGTTTATATCACCAATACCTAATGCAGTACTGACTAGAAAGGTGATCTATGTGCGTTCTTCAGTTGAATTGATAACATGTCAGTCTGCATCTGTTTTAAACATTTCTTTATTAGAAACACAGTAAAAAATCTGGTACCATTTAAAGTATGATGTGAAAATTGATGTGGTCTTCAACTCTGGCTACACAGAAGAGTCACCTATGCAGCCTTAAAAAAGGAGGGGAGTGCCAAGAAAATCACCCATTATTTTTTAATCTGAGTCTTGGTATAGCTCAGCTGTCTATAAATTCTTTAAACTCTACAGATAATTCTGATAAACAGCCAAAGATTGAGAACTATTCTTCTTGAGTAATAAGTACTATATGGATTAGATAACATATGTAAAGCACTTTGCACAGCGCCTAGCAGATAGTTGCTAAGAAAATACTGGTATGCCTAAAAAATAAATTGTTGACATTTCTATAATATCGTCCATTCATTCGTTCTGCCAGACAACTATTGAGACCTGAAATGGGCCTAATTATTCAAAAATACCTTATTCCAAAGGGAAATTTGAGCTTTTCTATTCAGAACTTGAAATTATGAATTCAAGTGAAAGAAAAGTATAACTTTAAGGATGATAGAATACATGAGACACACTTATATCAGAAAGCTTTTGCAGATCTTAAGTCATCTTCTAGTGAAGCCTGATGTGCCCGGCATACTTACAGCTGTCACTATTAGAATTTAAGCTCTACAAGGGCAGGAATCTTCCTTTTTTGTTCATCAACACTTCTTAAGCACCTGAGATACTGAGTTGTTGTTTAGTGGATATATTCTAAACTGTTGTCAGTAATAGAGGCCCATTCTACTAGGCAAACCAAAAGGACGTTTTTGTGCAGAAGAGCACCAAAAAAACACGTGCAGTGGTCCTGTGAAGAGATTGACTTGGTGTGCGCTGCTGGTAACTAGTTTTCCAGTGAGGCTGCAGCCTACAGTGCCCAGGAGAGAAGGTGCACAAAGTGTCCATAGAAAGATCCGCAGAGAACATTTTGTGAGGGACCTTAATACCAGACTCAGGAGTTCCACAGAGTTTTGTTTGTTTGTTTGTTTTGATTTTTATCAGTGAAGGTGCCCCCCATGCTCATAACCTCCACACTGGTCCAAGTGAATGTCACCTTGCTTGTGGAGCACCCGGAGCCTGGCGGCTGCTGGCCCCACGTCCACTTCACTCCTGAGCTATCATGTCTCCATACTGCAGCCCACATGATTTTTCCTGTATAATTACATGCTCTCATAATACCTAGCAGTTTTTCTTCATAACTGCAATTGTATGTTGAAGTGATTCTTTGATCAGTATCTGTTTCTTTTTTAAATCTGTTCATTGTCACCTACTCCAGTGCCTGCCACAGTGCTGGAACATACATAGTGCTCAATAAATATTTATTGAATAAATGTGGAGAGGTATAATCTTACTTTACATCAGTAATTTTAAAACAAAATAGGTATTCTTATCACAATTTCTTAACTGATTTGAATACAATACTGTAAGTATCATAGTTTAATTTCTTTTAATGCTACTTATTTAAAGAGTGAGCCTGTATAATTTGATACAAAGATTGATGTAAGTTAGTGTGCCACCAGATTCCCAGAAACACTTTTAAAACCATTTGCTGCTCTAACATTGTGTCAAAGGAAGATGCTGACAATCCCATAAAAAATCAAAAGGGATAATTATTTCACATGTGTAAATATTACAGATCACAATCAGTGTTTTCCTGAAGAGTCATAGATATGGCTTTGAAATCTAAATGTCAAATGTGTTTATCAGAAATCCCCTCAAAAAGATAGTTTAGTATAGCAGATGGAAGGATTGGCTGTAAAAACAAAAGCAAGATTAACAAGTGATGCAGAGAAATAGTATAACCTGGCTCATGACATGTTGATGGACCATTTCTAATGGTATTGGAAGAGCCAAGGAATCCAATACCAAAAAATTCCATGCCTTGACCAACTCAGTGTAGTTGGACTTGTGGAATTAAAAAAAGAAATCCAAAAAAATAGGCTTAAGGAACCCAACCTTGATCTTGGTCTTTCCCCAAAGTTGTATATTTTTTGAACTTATAACCACGTATTTCATTTGTGGCAGCCTTCCTGGCCTCCCTGTCACTTGGTCAATGCAGTTGGTCAATGACACCAAACGGCTTTACAGAGCAACTTTTTAAATGTTTCTTTTAGACCAAAGCCTAGGCCTATGAGGATTCAAGCAGCCCTGTAAGACCTGTGACCACAGGTTCCAAAGGTTCCAGGGTCTGGCCCTTCCTTCCCAGACACAGTGTCAAACATAGAATCTCCTATCTTGTTACATTTTATATTTTGAGATATAGAAGTATATTTTAAACACTCTTAAGGCATTTATTTGTTGCAACATTCTCTGATTTCACATTAGCTTAAAATTCAATTCAGTCTTTACATTTCTCCACTGAGGTTGCAGCCTCAGCATGTGACATAACATCTCCTCCATCACTCAGCCTGACCCGCATCTGCATGGCGAGCCGCACGGTCAGCCTCTTTGTTTCCCAGGTGAACCAACTAGATGTTGATACTGCTCTGCTGCAAGGTGAAAGCTCCTAACTCAAACTTATTGGAAAAGGAGTGAAACATCTGCAAAGTACACTTTAAGAAGAGGTACTTTTTGCTTATGAAAAGAAATTAGTGACTCCTCTAAGGATAATCAAAGGGAGTATTTTGCAGTTAAGCACATGATTTGGAGTGAAGAATTTGGATGTTGCTCTGCTGGTCCAGGCTGTTAATACTCTTCTTGCTCCTCATATGGGCCCCTTTCATCAGGTATCACAAAGCCTGCATCTGTGGCATACAGAATGTCTGCAATCCTCTGCAATACAGGGTCGTTTTCCCCCTCATTCTCCTGGCACATCAATTCAGTGTTCCATAGCTTTCCAAAGTAGAAATCCTTCTCTTTCTCCAAGTCTTCAACACTAAGTTTCAATACGTTGAGCTGCTACATCAACTCAGCTGCCTCGTCATCCCCATTGCCCACATGAGGGTTCTTTCACACCACACCAGGGCCAGCCTTAGGAGCCACAGCAGTTCTTTTTATTGGGATGGGCCTCTGAGGAGCTACACTGTGGAAACTGAGAGGTTTCTTCGGTTTCTTCAGAGCTGGAGCATCGAGGGAGGGAGCCACTGCAATTTCTTGACCTTGTCTGGCAGCCACAGGGTCATAATCTTTTCCATCATAGTTTGCATCCGAAAACTTCTTGAACCACTGAACAAATTCAAAATTGTCCTGAAACTTTTACTAATTTGTCAACAGCAATTATCCTGTCAACACCCATCATCTTAAAACCCTCTTGTAGTACTTTGAAGCTCTGGATGTACTCGTGTTCTAGCTTAGCTTGGAATTTCACTTTCTTCAAGGCAATGGAGCCAGGGAACAGCAAGTCCGTAAACTGACAATAGGCAGCCCCTGAGCACAGCTGTTTGATCTTTGTCAGATCCAACTGCAGAGACTCATTGATCCAGGCCAGCATGTCACGTCTACTTAGGTTATCATTGGTCACTGACATTGAGTATATGTATGTTCACTGCCGTCGTCCGCTCTTGGTGGAACCTCTACTGCTGCCCACACCCAGCTCCACTTCCAGTTCCTTACTTTTTAGGCAAGAGTGAATGTTGCTGAATAGATTGTATGACAACAAAAATGAGGACTCTGAGGAAAACTACTCATTTAGAAAGAACTTCTGCTTTAATATCATTAACAACAGCTGTCCTTCATATATGTATATAACATTTCTTTTAAACTTGACAACAGTCTTACAAAAGATTTTTTAAAACTGTTTTACAGATGAGAAATTGAATTAACTTTAAGCTGACAGAGAATAAATGCTGAAGCCTAATTTCTAATATATGTTTGTTTGGCTTCAAAGCCTGGTTTTTAACTGTTCTATACCATCTTCTAAAATGATGACAGTAAAATGGAGAAACCTGCTTGAAAATGAAAACATGAGTCTATAAAAGTAAATATGGCATTGCACAGACCTCACACGCATGCCCGAGCATTGCTGAGGCTTCCCGGCGTGGTGGACTTGCTTGTGTTGGGGGAGGAAAGAGGCACAGTGGGAACTGAGGCAGTTCTCATCAGGAAAACAGTGTTCTCCTTTTCACCTTTTTCTTGAAATCTAATAACAATTCATAGTTTTTTTTTTTTCAATAATGTAGAACCATCTGCAACCTTTTAAGCATCTTGTTAATAGGAAGGAGTAGCAGGAAATTGCTGTTTTCTATTAAAATAAGAAATTAAGGTTAGCTATCTCCATATCAGAAAAATATAGGGATACTCACATGCGTTATTTCAGAATGCATTGCTCTATCTTTTAGGACTAGGTTAAACTCTGAATTAATCATAAATTCCATCAAGTTAGATGTTAAATTTTTCTCTCATGCAAGGATGTAATCAGCTCCAAGCTCTTGTGGCAACTTTCTCTAGTCACTAACAATCCAGGCTGCTTCTGCCCTTCTCTTCCACACTCTTTCACCCTGGCCTCGATCCCAAGGCTCTTCTCATTCACAGTGGCTATTATACTTCCAGCTGCCAAGCTGAGTTGCAGGCAGGAAGAAGGGGGAAGAGTGGAAAGCCCTGCCTCCTAGGTGAGTTGATCTTCTGTTAGGAAACTTCATGGAAGCTTTACTTGGTGAATTTTGCTTCTATCTCATTGGCTACCTCATCTGCAAAAGGAGTGACACATTATCACCAGCACCCAATCTCTAGTCATCTGTTGGTAAGAAAGAAGGTGAAGATGCATGTTAAACAGGCAACAACGAATGCCTATTGATTCTTCCCTTTTAACATATAAATTAGGGATTATTCTTTAAGATGTTTTACTTTTACCAAGATGTAATGTACACACAGCAAAGAGCATAAATTTTTATTTCCCTGAAAGAAAAAATAGTTCAGTGAACATTAATATATGTATACACCCACGTAACCAAGAGGAGAACATTTCCAGTACCCCAGAAGTTTCTCTGGCTTTTTCTCTTAGATGTTAATTATGAATTATCTTACTTCTGGTTGTCTCCTTTTGATTCTGAATTATATGGATTTTTTTAAAGTACCCAAACATATCTCTTATTACACTGAGAATGTAGTGATTGACAATTAAATTAGATGGTAGTGAGAAGCAGGTGGTGTCGAAAGAATGTACACTTGGCATTCAGAGTAACTAGACTTCTATCCTGATTCCATGCATTCTAGTCATGTGACTTAGACAATGTCTAAACTTTATGGCTTTGATTAGCTGCCTTCTTATTACTAAGGCAGAATGAATGCTATTCTTCTTAGAATGATTTTTTTTTTCATCTTTGTCTAGCTTTTCTCCTAGTTGTCAATTGAGGCATTTCTTCTTCCAGGAATCTTCCCATGTCTCCCAAAACTGGTTCAGGTATCCCACTTCTGACTTCCTACAGAACTCTGGGTTTCTCAGTATCATCATGTGCCATTTCCCTATTAACACTTGTCTGACTTGTACACTAGACTAAACGTGGTTTATCACAAAGACCAAATCTTGTTTGCTGCTGCATTCCAAGGCCCAGCACACAGTGGGTGCTCTTTAAATACCTGCTGAACAGATGTCAAATGAAAAAGGTGGTCTCTGCAACTCCTAAATTCATACTAAGATTATTTCACAAAACACAGTAGAAGTAGTGAGAGTTTGTTTTCTTAAATGGCAGAAAAGTATTATTGTTTTTAAACCTAAATTTATGAAATAGACATAACAGCTTTATTGCAAGTTTATTTTAAAGATGAAAGATAAATTGTGTAGAATACATGGCTTATAATAGGTATTTGATAAGTGATATCTATTGTTAGTATTATATTCAGTCTTTTTTGCATGTCTTTTGGTCTCTGTGTGTGAACTCATTGTCTTCACATGCCCATCACCTAACATCAGATAGTAGTAGTTGCAATCAATCGGTCTGTCTCTAAATCAGTCTTGCCAGAAACTTCCAGGGTACATGCTTCCTTGTTGCTTCCTCTGAGTAACCTGTCTTCCGAAGTCTTCTTACACAGAAAGTGGTACAAGCTTTGTGGAAAATAAAATAAGAGAAAAAGGATTCAGAGTGCCTCATGAGAGATTAAGGTTAAGCATAAAGCAAGAACTTCCTGGCAGACCTGTTCAAGGGTATTACTGTGACAGGTTATTCAGGTTTCATCCCTAGAAGTCTTTGGAAGTGAAGAGATAATCATTTCTCTCAGATGATTAAGATAGTTTAGCCTGAAGGCCAGTGGATGGGCCACATGACCTCTCAAGGTTGATTTCTTCCCTTTGATTCAGCAAAGTACCAGTAAGTTCCTGCGCTTTGTAGTGGAGATAAAGTTTAGAAGTATTTCATAGTAGAAAAGGGAAAGGACCAGCTGTAAAAGACAAAGTTTTGTGTTTTTGATTCTCTGGCAAACCTGTATCAGCATTTGAAATCTTTTTATTTGACAGTGATTGTTACATCTGAGGTTTAGCAAACTTAATTACAATAGGGTTAAGAATAATAGTTACCATTTATTTTATACTGACTAAATGGCAGGCCAGTGACTAGTGTTTTATGTAGGCGAACTCATTTAATTATTACTCATTCATTATCAGCCTGGCTGTAAGGCAGCTGCAGCAGACAATTATTGAGCAGAAAGTATAGGCCAGATTCCTTCATTCATTCATTCATTCTATCAGTGTCCTGTATTGAGCACCTTTTATGATTGAAACAATTCTAGAAGTTGGAACTCAAAAGATTTAGCTTCCTGCCCAAGCTTACCCTGCTTCTAAATAGAAGAAGAGGACTCAAAACTAAGAGAGCCTTTAATCCAAACTCATTACGCCATGCTAGGTATCCATAATAATAATAGACTTTGTCCATAAAATGCTTTCACATACAATCTTAGTTGATACTATAGCAGCCAGTGAAATTGCCAGAATGTGAAATGGAGAGGCATTGGTTTGAGGTGCAAAAACATGCTGAAGTTATTTATTGAGATATCTAGAATACTGTGGGACTGTTTGAACCCATGTTCTATGTCTGAGCCTGAATACTTCACCTGATAGGAGAGCAAGTTCTCTTAACCTCAGTAAACTCAGTAACTCCTGTCAGGCTTCTGCCTGTTTCATGACTGCAGACTTCACCCAGGTGGTAACTCGTGGAAGACTGTGGAAAAGGCTGAGACAGGGGCAGAAACACCTACTGGACCGTGTTAGGAGATGGTTTTTGGTGGGAGCGAAGAGGTGAGAGACCAGCCACCAGCATTTACAGTGACATGTCTGGGGACGGGGAGTGAGTAAGGAATGTCTGGGTAGCAAGGTTAGAAAACCCCCTGGAAGAGAACCTGGAACAAGTAATTGCCTGTGGAGCCTCACCTGAGCTTGATGGAGCAACAATGCCTCTGCTTCCTGAGGAAGGAGCCCTCAGGTCTGGAATTCCTGTGGTGGTCTGAGTTTCAGCAGACTGACTCCCTGGGGAGTAACAGGGTAGTCCAATATTACTAATTTTGATAACATAAAACCTTGGTCTCAGAAAAATTAAGAGCATTGTTGTTATTTACACAGACCTTTGTTCTAATCCTGGCTTCACCACTTACCAGCTGTGTGATTTTAAGTAAGTTTCTTAATTTGCCAAACCTGGTTTTTTTTTCTGTTTTGTGAAATGGGATATTATCTACCTGCAGTGAGTTATGAAGTTTAATGTATGTATGTATGTATATATTTATGTATACATACAGACTTGCGTTGCTTAACAATAGGGATACATTCTGAGAAGTGTGTCCTTAGGTAATTTCATCACTGGGGGAACATCATAGAGTGACTTACTCAAACCTAGACGGTATCGCCTAATGCACACCTAGGCTAGGTGATACAGCCTCTTGCTTCTAGGCTGCAGACCTGGACAACATGTCACTGCACTGACTACTGTGGGCAATGGTAACAGTGGTCAGTATCTGCATACCTAAATCTATCTGAACATAGAAAAGATGCAGTAAAAATATGGTATGAAAAATAAAAGATGATATACCTGTATAAGGCATTTACCATGAATGGAACTTAAAGGACTGGAAGTTGCTCTGGATGAGTCAGTGAGTGTCTGTGAAGCCCTGGGACGTTACTGTGCACTACTGTAGATTTCATAAGCATTGTACACATAGGCTACACTACATGTATTAAAAAGTATTTTTTAGCCAGGCGCAGTGGCTCACGCCTGTAATCCTAGCACTTTGGGAGGCTGAGGCAGGCAGATCACAAGGTCAGGAGTTAGAGACCAGTCTGGCCAACATGGTGAAACCCCATCTCTACCAAAAATACAAACAAATTAGTCAGGCATGGTGGCATGCTCCTGTAATCCCAGCTACTTGGGAGGCTAATGCAGGAAAATTGCTTAAACCCAGGAGTTGGAGTTGTAGTGAGCCAAGATCACACCACGGCACTTCCAGCCTAGGCGACAGAGCAAGACTCCATTTCAAAAAAAAAAGAGTATTTTTCTTCAATAATTAACAGCTTACTGTACCTTTTTTACTTTATAAACTTTAATTTTTTAACTTTTTGACTCTTTTGTAATAACACTTACCTTAAAACACAAACATATTGTACAACTGTACAAAAATATATTTCCTTATTTTATAAGCTTTTTCTTTTTTTAAACTAATTTTTTTTAACTTTTTAAACATTTTTGTTAAAAACTAAGACAGATACACACTCCACAGTGTCAGGATCATCTACATCCTTATCTTCCGCCTCCACATCTTGTGCGTCTGGAAGATCTTCAAGGGCAGTAACATGCATGAAGCTGTCATCTCCTAGGGTAAGAGTACCTCCTTCAGGAGGAAACCAGAAGTTATAGTTTTTTTTTTTTTAAATAAGTAGAAGGAATACACTCTAAAGTAATGTATGGTAAATACACAACCACTGGCATAGTCCTTTAATTTTCTTATCAAGTAGGATGTACCGTACATAATTGTATGTGCTAGACTTTTATATGACCAGCAGCACAATAGATTTGTTTATACTTGTGTCACCAACACCAGTAATGCATTGCGCTGTGATGCTACCACAGCTAAAGCGATAGCAATATTTCAACTCGCTATAATCTGAAGGGACTGCCCTGGTATATGTGGTCTGGCATTGACTCAGACATCATTATGCAGTGCTTGACTGCTTCTGTATACACATGCACACACACACTTCCTCTAAAAAACTCAAAGCCAAAGTGTGAAAGCATTGTCTCAGCTCTCTGTCTCCACCTGATCTTATTCCACTTTCTCTTGAACTTGATGTTTTGGTTCCCACCCTGCTACTGAAACAGCTCTGTTCAGGTCTTCAGTGACCTCCTCTTAGCACCTTTGCTGTACTTGATTGGGGATCCGTCCTTCTCTCTAAAGAGCCTTAGGCCTTCACCATCTCGGAGCCTCTGGGCTCCTCTCTCTCTAGCTGGGTATTCTCCGTCTCTTGCTAGACCCTCCTCTTCTTGCCCTCTGCATTCTGGAGTCTAGGGGGCTCAGTCCTTTGACCTCTTCTCCATTTGCTCTCTTCTCAGTGGTCTCACTGTCTCATGGTTTTAAGGACTAAAAGGAATGATGATGACTCCCAGATTTATGCTGCAGATCAGACCTGTCTCCTCGCCCCTAGATCCTCTTTCCAGCAGGCTCCTTTCTATCTAGAGGGAGGTCTGATAGGCCTCTCAAACCTAACATGTTCCAAATCGAACACCTGAAGTCTTCCTGCCCTGAAAGCTGTTGCTGCTGTCCTCTTCCGTTTCTCTGTAAATGACAATTCTGTTTTTTTTTCTTGGAACCATAGAAACCTTCAGAATTTCCCATTCCACTTAACCAGGATTTTAAAAACACACACATAAGAAACCAAAGCCTCTCAGTGGCCTGCATGGCCCTACATAGTCCACCTGCCTTCTCACTGATTCTCTGGCCCTCTCCCTTGTCCTCTCTGCTACAAGTATACTGCCTTCCTTTCTACTCCTCAGCTGTACCAAGAATGTGCCCCTTGAAGGACTTTGACATTTGATAGTCCCTCTTCTTGCAGTACTGTTTCCCAGATAATATCTGCATATCTCCTCCAATTCCTTTATATCTCAGCTCAGACAATACCTTATTAGAGAGCGTTCTCTGTCCAGACTATAAAATAAGAATTTTAGTTCAGTTGTTTCAATCTCTTAGCTATTCTTCTTACTCTCAGTAGCACATCTGATCATGTGACATATATATATGACATATATATTATATAACTATTATAAATATATATAATAGAATATGTAAATATTATAGAATATATATTATATATATTATACAATAGAATATATATAAGACAATCAACAATTTATATATATATATATGTAATAAACAATTTATACATATATATATATAAATTGTTGATTGTCTGTCTTTTCCATTAAAGGCAGCTCCATGAAAGTAGTGAATTTGTGTTCTTAAATATTTTTTAAATAACCTGAATCCATGAACGCATGCATGCACGCATGATACAATTGTCTCATATTATTTAATTCTGTGCATGGCTACTGCTGAAGTTGATAAGTGGCAGAGCCAGGACTCTGCTGTACAGTGCAGTGTTCTTCATGTCCTCACTTCCCACTGAGTGGTAGATAGATACTTAGCAACGAGGCTTCACTGCTGTACACCTCAGTTTGCATATGAGTGCAAGTGTAAAATGGATAACTTTCTTCTAGAGCAATGGCAAGACTTAAAAGCCAGGTGAGTCTAGTTTCCTTGTAGAATTTATAGACATATAAGCTGATGTTAATGCCAGAGTAATGTTCAGATTTTTTTTTTTGAAAGAAAGAAAAAGAGAAAAGAAGAAAGAAAGAAGGAGTGAAAGAAAGAAAGAAAGAATGTAAGAGAGGAAGAGGAAGAGAAAGAGGGAGAGAGAACGGGATTCTTGTTCTATTGCCCAGGCTAGAATGCAGTCTAAAAATGGGTATTAAAAACCTCTTTTATGCCAATAATTGTGCTTAACAATGGAGACAGGAAGGAATAA
>CAUYLG010003534.1:0-166045 GCA_963573385.1 Cacajao melanocephalus
GGTTTCTTCCCATTTTTGTGGATTTATCCACCTGTCATCTTTGTAATTGCCGACTTTCAGATTGGGTCTGAGTGGACGTCCGGCTTGTTGGTGATGAAGTTTTTTCTGTTTCTTAGTTTTCCTTCGGCAGACGCCCTTTCCTCGCAGAGCTAGGCTTTCCCGGGTTCAGCTTTGCTTCCTGTGAAACTCTCAATCCTCAGCGCTTCCAATTGCTGTTCTTGTGGGGATGGGACCAGCTGAGCCGGACTCAAAGGGCACCCAGCCGCATATACTCCGAACTGAGAAGCACCGCGTACGGCGCCGGCAAAACAGCTGCACCAGCCAAAAGAGTCGCGCTGGCGACCTGAATGGCTCCTCCGTTGGGTAGCTCCCAGTTTGTGGGCAACAGAAATTCGTCTGAAATTGCGGTGTCCACATGCTCTCTGCACTTTCATTGGGAGCTACAATCCTGAGCTGTTGTTAATCGCCATCTTGGGTCTCTTTTCACCCGGTGATGAAGTTTTTTCTTAGTTTCCCTTTGGCAGATGCCCCTTCCCCACAGAGCTGGACCTTCCTGGTTCGGCTGTGATTGCTGTGAAACTCTCAGTCCTCAGCGTTTCCTATTGCTGTTCTCCTTGTGGGGATGGGACCAGCCGAGCCTGACTCAAAGGGCACCCCGTCCCGTATACTCCGTGCCGAGAAGCGCCGTGCTGGGGCGCCGGCAAAAGAGCCGCGCCGGCCAAAAAAGTCGCACTGGCGACCCGTGTGGCTCCTCCGCTGGGAATCTCCCGGTCTGTGGGCAACAAAAATTCGTCTGAAGGTGCGTCGTCCACTCGCTCTCTGGGCTTTCACTGGGAGCTACAATCCTGAGCTGTTGTTAATCGGCCATCTTGGATCTCTCCTCCAGCCTGGTTTAAGCTGCCTTTCTGTTAGAAAAGAAATGTTTGGGATGTTGTTTCCATTAAAAGAAAAAGCCTTATTAAGAACTCCTTTTACCCTTTCTATCTGCCTAGAATTATTTCTTAATAACTCCTGTATTATTCCCACCTCAAGAGAGAGAAGTAAACCTAACTATTGTTAGGGGGTGTTGGACGAGGATTCTTTCTGCCTACTTCCTGCTGAAAAGGGGCATCGTGTGTGGGAACAGCAGTTGGGCCTTCTGCTGAGGTTGATTTAAGGGTTCTTTGAAAACGATGTGTCCATGTGGGGCTCTGTTTGCAGCACCATTTTGAGTTTAATGGCTTCTAGGTGAAAAGAGATACATTTTACAAGAAGGTTAAAAATATAGGGTTAGATTATGAATATTATCACCATTAGTGGGGGTCCTATAGACTATAACTGACAGTAGAATTTGACACCTGTTAGTTACACCCATGGATTGCAATACCAGTTTGCTTCCACTAGATGTTTCTGTACATTACCAGAAGCATTAATATAAAACTGACATTTTCCTTGAGAAGAGCATACATTTTCCCCTTGACTTGCCATTAGAGAATAACTTTAGGCTTAGGCAATATTTATAACTTGCAATATGATTGGGAGAGATACGTTATTGGGTGGCTAAAATAACTTTAACACTAATCTTGACAATCTCTTTCCTTTAATTTTTAAACCTTTTCATGACTTTCACAGACCCTCTTATAAGATACTTTAAACTTTCTGACTTGTCCTAAACATTCTTCCTTTAAACAACCAATCATTTCCTTTTAGGACAAGAATTAACTATACAAGATCCTTCCTTAAAAGGATAAAATCTCTTTCTTTACAACCATCTTTTCATAGGTTAGAGTGCATCACATTACCACCCTTCTGTAAAAATTTCCATCAAATATAATGAGAGTAAAAATCTGTTACTCTTCCTATAAGCAAAACACCCTTGACTAAATCTTTCCTGAAATTATTGATCCTGTTCTAAGCATGATAATTAGGCAAATATTACAGCAATTAGAGTTTTACAGGCAGAATTCCACATTATGGGTGCCACAGTGTATAGTTCTATTGCAAATAGTAGCGTGACTATAACAATTCCCATGAGAGTGATGTAGTAAATCATTTCTGTTGAAAACTTTACTTGCCAAGACTACATTTCCCTTTGGGGATCTACAAAGTTACAAAAGCAATTCCATGTGTAATTAAATTCTCCCTGCAAATATATGTTAAAAAGAAGTTTTAATATTTGGTTGCAAATTTTGAGAGGAAAGGGCAGAAATAATAAAAGTATCTGGTGAGGTAGTAGCGGCACTGGCTAAGCTGAGAAGCCCTTCCTCAGTTACTTATCTTTTATGATTTTCAGCTTAAGGTCTTCTATTTCTCCACACTGAGATTCACGGCATTCCTCTGGGCTGTCAGGGGTGGCTCCATCAGCTTTTTAGGCTTTGACTTGAGTGTGATGCATCCACGAGTTGATTCCTTTATCTTTTATTGCCAAAAAGGTCGAAAGAAGAACAATGTAGGGCCTTTCTCAGTGTGGCTTAGGAAAAGAGGCAGAAATGAGAATTTTCACTAATACCAAATTTCCCGGGTTAAATAAAGGTGGTTTTATGTCCTGGGCTTGGGCTTTTGCTAGTTGTGCTAATGCCTTGAGGCTTCCTTGCAGCTGACTTAGCTGCCTGATTAGCTAATGTATTTCCTCTGGCTACCTCATCTCTTTCCTTTTGTTGCCCCCTGCAATGCATCCCTGCTATTTCTTGCGGAAGGAGAAAACTGAGGATAACAACCTGTTAATTTCCTGGTGCTATTTTATGGGAGATTCCTTGGTGGTAAGAAAATGTCTTTTCTTCCAAATGGCAGCATGAGCAGGAGAAATAAGAAAGCATACTTGGGGTCAGTATAAATGTTAGCTACCTTTCCCTTGCTTATTTCAAGTGCTCTTGTAAGACCTATTAGCTCAGCTAATTGAGCACTTGTGCCTGGGGAGAGACGTTATTTAGAGCAACTACTGCTTATCCTGCCTTCTGTATGTCTTGCTTTACTGGCTGTTTGTTAGCTTAGCGCTCCCCCTAGAGGACAGTGATCCTGCCACATGATGTTGAGAGTAAACGGTTAAATTATTTCCTAGGGTTAATTCGTTGTTGTTGTTTTTTCTTTTTGACTAGTAGAGCTATCATAATAATGGCTTGGAAGCATGTGCCAACTAAGGTTGAGAAAAATATTGGATTAGAGTTTTTCCTGAGATGCCCCTTATAGTCGTGCAATGAGAAGAGGGAAGCCTGCATTAGAGAGGAGAAAAGAGAGCCTGGCTCTAGTGTTTAGAAGGTGGTCCACTTTCTTTCCTTCAATTTCCAGAATCACCCAGGGTTCCTGTGCTATAATGGCAGTTTGCACCACTGGAGTCAGAATTTGAGCCCCAGGACCCATCAGTCCGGCTGGACCATCTGTGAGACTGGTCCTGAACCCAATGACCTCCACCTCCAGGGGCAGTTCTGTCTCCAGTAGTCTCTGCCACAGGCTGGACAGGGTCAAGATGGTTTCATCTTGCTACCTGGGCATTCCTTCTTAAGATGTCCTGGCCTGCCGCACCAATAGCAACCAGTGGATGCATGTCAGGGATACTGGACTTTGCAAGCCGGCAAAGCTGCTGCCAGAGCCTCTGTCCTTTTCCTGAGCTTTCTTTCTTTTGGGCCTCCTCCTGGTCCTTATTATAGAATACTGAAGTGACCACCTTCGGGCAATTCTCTAAGGTGCTATGTGGTCCTATAGCTTGCTTCTCTAGTTTCCTTCTAATATAGGGAGCTGCCTGTGTAATAAACTTGTCCTTTCCAATGAGTTGTCCCTGGACTGAATCGGGGAATAAGGAGGTGTGTTTTATTAGTGCCTCTCTCAGCCTTTCTATAAAGGCTGCAGGATTCTCATCTGGCTTTTGGTTTATCATAGACAGTTTAGAGTGATTGAGAGTTTTGGCCCTGGTTTTCTGTAGGCCCTCTAATATACACCTTAAAAAGTCCTTCCTTTTTCCACTCATCTCTTGAGTTATTAGGGTCCCATTTAGGGTCGTTTCCCAGAACTGTTTCCCTCCCAGTTGGGAATGGTGTTTCTGCTCTTTCTTCACTTTCCCTATCTGCTTTTTTCCCTTTTGGTGTACTATAGGAGATATATTGCTCATCTCTGAAATCCTCTGCTTCGTGCACAGCTACCTGCTTTACAGCTGCAGTGAGGGGTTGGTTTAGGAGCAGCAAGACGTCTTTCCATATGCTGAATTCCACTCAGGTGATAGATCTGGGTGAAATTTTGGAAAGCTTCTCTATAACTATCAGGGCCTTCGGAAAATCGGCCTAATTTTCCCTTTATTTATCTAAGGTCCTGTAATGAGAAGGGAAATTAAAGGGGCCCCAAATAAGGGAAATCCTCAGATAGTTCCCCTGGAAGTTCCCTCTTTAACTTTAGGGAACTATTTTCTTTGGGCCTACCTGATATGATTGCTAAAAGAGCTGGGTTGACCTTACGAGGCTTGCAAAGGTTTAGTAAAAATATCATGCCCTTGTGCAAGAGAAAATGTGTCACTTTTCTCTTCAAAGAAGTCCTGAGGTTAAGGAAGTTCCACTGCTTCAGGGTGCACTCCAGAGGGGTGCAAGCTAATCTGTTACCCACTAAAAAGAGAAGTGAGAATAAAAGCATCCTTTTAGTCTCTTTCCTTTCCATATGACCCAGGGTGGAGAAGAAGGCAGTGGAGTGGCCTCCTGACTCTTTTCCTCCCTGGTTCTTGGGTTCTGGCACCTTGTTAAATGTGCCATCCATGGTTGTTGGCATGATCCTCAAAGCCACAGAACTGGATGAACTAAGTAATGGGACTAACTACACCTTACCCACACAACCTTAGCTTATCTACTTTGTGTGATTCCTCTTTGACTTCCTAAACCTGTGTGATCTGCCTGGCTCCCCAAAAAGTGGATTTTCAGAGAGACTGTGTCATTTTTGGGCAAGGCCCCTTTAATAGAGGCAATGTGCTATATTGCGTGCTATCATGGCCTGTGCTAAAGCATTTACCCTCAGAAAAATGGCTTTGGTTAACTTCTGAACTTAAATCCTCTTACTAATTAAGTACCATTTAAATAGGAAACAGACTAGGTGTCTTAAAAGAGCATAGGAACCAAATGGCCATTTTTTCTGCTGATGGGACAATATTGAGACTAAAATTTGGCTACAGAAGACCTTTCACTCCTAACTGCTGAAGACAGAACTCACTCGTTAACAAGAGTAGCTTAAAGCCTGATTTCTAGTGGTGCAAAAGGAAGCTCACTGTATGGCAAAGGACCACCAATGGGCCTCATGAAGAGGATTTCTATTTCCAGTAGGTGGTGCTGTTGGCTTAGAAATACCATGAGCTTGCCAGCGAAACCATAGAGAGTGACATTTATTGAGTTACTGCCTGCCACATTTGCCAATCTTTCCTAACAAACCTGTTTTCCTGAACTGTAAAAATTCTCACACATTTCACACAGAGAGAGTAAGAGACCATGGATGGAGAAAGAAAGAAAGTTTGGTGGCAGGATAAGAGGAAAAGAGCCTTGAGATTAAAGGACAGATTTGAGATTGAGGTTCACTCCATACTCACCACTCCAGTGAATTAATTCCTGGCCAAGGCACCAAAAGATATGGCTCCGATGAGGAGGAACACCAGGGTCCTTGGTCTTGCACCAATTTAGATAAATGACACAGACACATGTGGAGCGGTTTTAAGGAGTGGAGAATTTACTAGGCAAGAAAGAAGGAAAAAATCTCCCCCATACAAAGACAGAGGGAGGGGGACTCCAAGACAGAAATCACATGTGCTGCAGAAAAGTGGTCGGTAATATTGGGACGCTGGAGGAGGTGATGTCTGATTTGTATATGATCCAGGGGATTGGTTTCAGCAGGTGTGTCATTCCTATAGCCCATGAAAAATGTGGCCCTCCCACCCTAGCCTTTTAAATATGCAAATTCAGGCCACCATGATGTCCTGCACAAGTGGAGATATCTGGGGGTGGCCATGATGCCTGGCACACATGGTGACAAGGAGAAGGTGGGAGTCGCCATGTTGGCCATGTTGGGTGGACCTGGTTTCTAATTGCCCACGTTAGCATATCAATACTTGCCAGCCTGGCTTTTCAATCTGCCTTTCTGTTAGGAAAGAAATGTTCTGAGAGCTGTTTCTATTAAAGGAAAAAGCCTCACCAAGAACTCCTTTTACTCTATCTGCCTAAAATTATTTCTTAGTAATTCCTGTATTAAAATTGCATGTCTTCAAGTTTGCTGATTCTTTCTTCTGCCACTTCAAATGTTAAGTCTCCCTAGCGAATTTTTTTTTTTTAATTTCAGTTCTTTTGCTTTCAGTTTTAGCATAGCTACTTGGGCTCATATTTATAATTTATAACTCGTTATTGAGGTCCTCTATTTGGCAAGATATTATTTTTAGGGTTTTCCTAATTACTTGGACATGGCTTCCTTTACGTCTTCAATTATATTCACAATAGCTAATTTGAAGTCTTTGTCTAGTAAATCCAGCGCCTGGGCTTATTCAAAAATAGTTTCTACTGACTGCTGTTTTTCCTGCATATAGGCCATGCTTCACGGTTTCTTAAATGTTTCTAAATATGTGTTTTTGATAACTGGATACTTAATCTAATATAACGTGTCTGCTCTGTAAATCAGCTCTTCTTTCTCCCAGGGTTTGTTGTTGATGGTTGTCTTGTTGTTCCTTTTCTTGTTACTATTATTTTATTAAGTAAACCTCCGGGATGAATTCTGTGAAGTCTGTATTCTTTGCCGTATGAAGCCACTGAAATCACTTCTGAGGACCTTATAGTGGTCAGCTAATGATTTGACAATAATTACCTTAAATGCTTTGAATTCATCGGTCTCTCAACCCTTGCAGAAGGCCTCTGTGTTTGTAATATAGCACAGCGTCAACACTTAGCTAGGCAGTTTACATCTTTTCCTCAGCTTCACCTCCTGCTTGCACAAAGCCTCCAAGTCAGCTAGAAGTGAGAGATTAGGGACTCCTCAGGTCGGTCCTGGGCATTCACACCGCCTTGCCCATGTCCACGTCTTCCTGATCCCAGGCATGTTTACATTCTCTCAAAGCTCTCTATGGACACTTCATTTGCCAATGTTTTGTTTTCTTTTATTTTTGTCAGCCTCTCCCGTACTGAGAGCTTATCCTATTTATTCAGTATCCCAATTCACTACGGTAATATTGTTTAACAAATTCCTATTTTGTCTTCTGAGAGGCCTTTGGATCAATTTAATTAATTATGATTAGATATGAAAACTCTCTCCATTTACTAGAGTAACTCCCAACTTAAGTTATGAATTAGTATCAGGGTAGGATATCAGATCAATATAAGGATATCAGTCCTTTATTTATGTCTGGGCAATACATTCTATGACATATAGTCACAGTAGAAACATAATATTTTAATAATTTCATACATGTGTCATGAATTTCAAATGAAGGAAATGGAAATATCTGGAAAAGTAGGTAAAAATGAAACAGCAAAATATTATGGTACAGTAAAATAAAAGGAAAAGATAACTTTATAGAATTAAGAGCTGGTAGAAGTAAAAGGATTGCTTTGGGAAGGAGAAGTAGTGGGCTCCCAGTCACTACTTCTGGTTGTTCAAGTGAAGTCTAAATTAACAGTAACTTAGTAATAGGGGATTTAATTGTGGGTTTACAGAGCATTTTAGGACCTACAAATATAAGAATATAATCTGGGGGCAGAGAAGTATGAAATAAAGTAGCAAAAATAGACATGTCTGTCAGAGTCTCAACAAGAAACGTAAGACACTGTAATTGGGTAATAGGAGGTAGGTAGAGTGAAAAGAAATCATCCAGAGCTGGATACGGCAGGGAGTTACTTCTAAGGCCTAAGAGGAAACAGGAAGAAACAGCTCCTTGAACCAGGAGGTGCAGGAAAAGGCCATCTGATTAAAGTGGCCACTGCCAAGCTGCTGCCCAGCCATCTCAGGTATAGAGTAGGGTGGAGAAGGGGGAGAGTGGATCTGAAGAGGCAAGTAAGTAGCACATGTGTCCGTGAGGGCGATTTATAAACTTTTATCCCTTAGATCATTTTTAATATCTTCACAGGACATGTACACCTCAGGAATTAGCAGGATCAAACTAACAACTTTGTAATTTATAGATTACCTTTACAACTGATGGGGGTCTTGTTCTTGTTTGTTCGTTTTTAGTTTCACCATCTACAAATAATGGGAAGACAAAATACCTTAGAGAATGCTGTAAAAGCCTTATTTTACCTAAAGAAAAGTGAAGTATGCTGCCAAACCAACAGTTCCGTGGTCTTTAAATTTCTCTGGAGGCTTTTAGCTTTTGCTATTTGAAAACAGAATGACAGCCTTAGGCAAAAAGTAGACAGAATAAAAATTTTCCCTTTAATTGTATGTTTCCACGTAGTAAATGGATTAGATTAATTCATAAAAATCTAAATTCAGTTTACAAAAATAGGCTTAAACTTAGCAAATTCTTTTTGCTTATATATGTAAATATACCTGTTTCTAAGCTTTCAAATTTTAAATGTACTAAAGAAACATTAATTTAAAAATACTAGTGAATTTCATTGTATTTAAAAAGTATGGACACAGTGTCAAATATTAATGTTATATGTAATATGCTATTTGGAGACTTAACTTTACTCACCTAAAAATATTTTAGATGAAGCAAGAAGTTTACATCATTAGTAAAACAAAAAAAAATATTGTTTGCCTTCTAAAATTAAAATATAATACAATTAATTAATACTTTAGCTAAATGTTCACTTGTAAATATATTTTGCAATTTTTTTAAGGTTGCATATGGTTTTTACTGAGGATTAATAAACTGGACGTTTCATAAATAGCCCCATTTTCTCTCTTTTATTTTTAAAATGTTTTTATTTTATTTTTATTTTATATTTTTAGGTTTTGTTCTTTTTGACAAAGGACATTGTTCTTTGTTCACAGATTGCATTAAAGCAGCTGAGGTCAAAACAGTCATTTATTGAGCATCTATGATAGACCAGGCAATAGTCTAGAGAGGGAGATCAACAGATAAGACGTCAGTTCTGAATTTTAATATACAGTAGGGGAGAAGAGATAAACATAAACTATTCTAGAAAGGCAAGAGAAGTTTAAATAATAAAGTACATTGGTGCTGAATGTTATCTTTTTAAAGAAACTATTTTATAAATTTAATATCCATATGACAGAATTAATTTCAAAAGATGGAACAAATGAGGAAAAGGGAAGGATACAGAAAAGAAGCATCCAAGAAGGTGAGCTCTTAAAATGTGTGCAATAAAATCCCAAATACTTGCTAGAGCAACAGATTAGCTCAGTGGTTACAGACCGTGACTTTAGAGCCAGCCTTCCTGGTTTTAAACTCTGGCTAGCTATTATCTGAGGCAGTTAAATTAATATTTTATATCTGTTTTCTTATTTATACAATGCGGATAAATTATTCCCCACTCAAAAAATTGTTGCATTAAATGAGTACATGATTTATAATAGTGTCTAATACATATATATTGTACATATTTATAACTTATAGTAGTAGTACTCTTAAAGGTGGTTTATACTTCTAGTTCTAAGCTTTCTTTGCCACGATCACCATGATCAGTTACATGATCCACTGTGTCTGTATCATTCTTAAAAATGTCATTGGTGGAGAAAGCAGACTCTGATTTACTTCTTAATTCAAGTATAACCAAAAAAATTACAAAAATCACAGATGTTCAACTCATTAAATTTTCACAGAAGTGACCAGATGCATGTAATTAGCATTCAGGTCAAGGACTACCATATCACTCTTGTTATATTAGCTCTGCTAATCACAACCTCCTGTTTCCTCTCCAAAGTTAGTCTAACTTCCAGCATCACAGAGCAATTTTGTGTTTTTAAATTATATATAAAATGAATCAAATAAAATGTATTTTTCTAGTTTGACATCCTCAACATTATATTAAAGCATTTATCCACATTGTTATACATGGTTGTAGCACATCTATTTTCACTGCTGCTTAATATTTTATTATAAAATCATCCCACCACTACTTATCCCTTGAATTACTAATGACTATTTGTGTTGTTTCCAGTTTATGCCTACTACAAAGAGAAATACAACCTTGAACATTCTTGTACACACTCTGATGCAAATGTTCATTGTTTGCTCTTTGGAGGGAGATGACAATATATGTACCTAAGAATGAAATTGCTAGGTCATTGTTTATGCATATGTCCACATTTAATAGATATAACCAAATGATGTCTAAAGTAATTAGACCAATTTATACTCCCACCAGGAGAATATAAGAATTCCAGTTATTTCACATCTTTGCCAACTCATGCTACTGATTATATGCCTGAGAATGTAAAGGCTGGGTCAGAAGGAAAAGCTTTTCAGCTTCAGCTGATACTTTCAAGTGTTCCTCTCCACAGTCCTGATCATTACTTCTACTTCTTTTTCCCCATTGGCACCCAATTTAATGTGCTTGCATCCATATTAAGAATGTAGAATTATTTAATGTGAGTATATGTTTTAAATTTACCTAAATGTTATTGGCCATAAATGTTGTTCAGCATCTTACAATTTTAAAGTTAAATCTGTGTTTGACACTTATCCATCTGACTGTGTCTGTTCATTTACTTGCTTCTACCTGCTGCCTAGATTTGCACAGTATACATCTACTGCATTTTATGTCAATAAGTAAACTTGTATTAGATGTTTGGTTTGCTACCAATTCCTTCATCCAAAAATAATAACATGATGTAGTCTTTATGGAGGTTGATCTTATCGTCAACCTTTTGAGAACTTCATTAGGAAATAGATCTTGGAATGGAAATCCTGGACCTAAACATACTCAACTTAAATGAATAGTGTGAGATTGTTCTGCAGAATGACTGTACTGATGGATACTCTTACCAGGAGTACGGTGAATTCCCTTTGCCCTCAATAACTTGCCATTCGAATGAGTGTAAGATGGTTAAATTAGCATTTTTATTGCAAATAAGCTTAAATATTTAAACTCCTTTTTCTGTGAACTACCTAAAAATATGCTTTGCCTAATTATCTATTAATTTTCCTGCTTTTATGTGACCTTTTTTTCTTTATCACTGTTTCTGTGAAGCTTTTTTTTTTTTTTTTCCTTGAGACAGAGTCTCACTCTGTCGCCAGGCGCCAGGCTGGAGTGCAGCGGCAGTGGCACAGTCTCGGCTCACTGCAACCTCTGCCTCCCAGGTTCAAGCAATTCTTCTGCCTCAGCCTCCCGAGTAGCTGGGACTACAGGCGCACGCCACCACACCCAGCTAATTTTTGTATTTTTAGTAGAGACGGGGTTTCACTACGTTGGCCAGGATGGTCTCGATCTCTTGACCTCGTGATTCGCCCGCCTCAGCCTCCCAAAATGCTGGGATTACAGGCTTGAGCCACCACGCCCGGCCTCTGTGAAGCTTTTAGAGACCATTTTTTCCTAAGAATTCTGATCCATAAAGATTTTTTCTTTTCCTTTTTTCTTTTCTCTCTTTTTTTCACACGGAGTCTCACTCTGTCACCCAAACTGGAGTGTGCAGAGGCGTGATCTCGGCTCACTGCAACCTCCGCCACCCACCCCACTTTGATCAAGCGATTCTCCTGCTTCAGCCTCCCGAGTAGCTGGGACTGCAGGCATGCACCACCACGCCCAGCTAATTTTTGTATTTTTGGTAGAAACGGGGTTTCACCAAGTTGGCCAGGAGGGTCTTGAACTGTTGACCTCTGGTGATCCACCAGCGTCGGCCTCACAAAGTGCTGCAATTACGGGCATGAGGCACTGCGCTGGGCCGATCCACGAAGTTTTAATAC
Source organism: Cacajao melanocephalus (assembly GCA_963573385.1). Taxonomy (NCBI): domain Eukaryota; kingdom Metazoa; phylum Chordata; class Mammalia; order Primates; family Pitheciidae; genus Cacajao; species Cacajao melanocephalus. Next base: position 11,792 of record CAUYLG010003534.1, read on the forward strand.
CACATATATGTTTTATATGTTCACATATTACAAATACATCTGGGATTTATATATTAAAAAGTATATTATTTTCTACCTAAACTACCATTTTTGGCTACTATAGTGTCAATATCAACCCTATTGAGAATTTATGCTGTAATCAATCACTTACTGGTTTTAATATTTTAAAGTAACTTTATATTACTGTAATGTTAATTTTTGTTTATCAAAATAGCTAGTATTTTCATATCTGTTAAATTTTGTTGAACAAAATGCTTAATTTTGAAATATTGATATTTTCCAATCTTATGAATTATCTTTTAGTTATTGTTTAACAAGTATTTTCTCAATTGTGGTTTGCAAAGTATTTTCCTATTTGCCGTTTTATTCAATTTATAATTTTCCTTTCACATGTAGGCTATTAATGCAATAAGAGTCTATGATCAGTATCCAGTTTTACTTTTCTCAATGTCATACTGAATTTTTTTCAATACAATTTATCAAGCATCCTATGTTTTGCCCATTGCTGTGCCCAATCTCTTATATGTATCTAATTTTCATATATATAAGGACCTATGTCTAAGTTAGCCGGGTTTTCCCCTCCCCCATTGATCTGTATTCTTTAATGTGTTTGCAGTATGTCTTAAAACCTGTTTAGGTAAATTCTGACTCATTGCAATCTTTAGTCAGAATTTACTTAATTTTTCACAATCTATAGATTATTCTCTGTTTATTTTCCATAGTTTGTTGAGCTTTTCAAAAATTTCACATAAAATTCTGATGGAGATTGCTTTGAATTTGCCAATTGAGATAATTGTTTCACTTGTGTGTTATGATTCCATCTTTGAATTTTATATATCACTTTAATTTTTAAGCTTTTATTTTTTTATTTTAATATCTAAAAAAATTCAAAAAATCATACATTTATTAAAATGTCTCTCTCTCATTCTCTCTCCCCCTCCTTATGGACAACTAGCACTGTTCAATTTTTGTATATTTTTCCAGAAGGTTCACACTTAATTGTTAAATTTTAAAAATCTTATTGAAATTATTATTGGGTTTATAAAAGTTGTTCATCTGAAAAAGCAACATACATAAAATTTTACTTTAAAATATTGCCTTAATCATTCATAATATTTCGAATGAGGAAAAAAATTTTTTTAAGTCTTTTGTATTTATACTCATGTTTACCATTTTTGAACTCTTTATTTCTTTGTATAAATCTAAGTTTATGTCCCATACCATATTCCTTCTGCCTGAAGGACATCCTTTGACATTTCTCATAGTACAAGCGTGCTAGCAATAAATCAGCTTTAGTTTTTTCTGAAACCTATTTTATCCTTATTTAAAAAATATATTTTCACTGAGAATAGAATTAGTGGTGGATAGCTTTTGCTTTCTTTTAGTACTTGAAAGATGTTACTGAGTATTCTTCTGGCTTGTCTGGTTTCTGGTAAGAATTTTGCTGTAATTCTTTTGTTGTTGTTTATATTTTTGTATGTGAAATGTTCATCTTTTCTTTTTTCTCTGGCTTCCTCAATGATTTTCTCTACTGGTTTTCATCAGTGTGACTGAGATGTATTTCAGTGTGTACCTGTACTCTTCTGTGTTTATTTTGTTATTTATTCTGCTTATTGGTTTTCTGAACTTCTTGGTTCTATAGTATGCTTTCTTTCCTTAATTTTCTAAGATTCTCAGTCATTACATCTATTCATTTGTGCGTATGTTGTATACATATATACACGCATGCATGCATTTGTTCTGTTCTCAATCAGTTCTCTCTGTGGGACTGAAGGACATTTATGATATATTATTTGACGGTGTCCCATGCCTCTTGATGGTCTGCGCTTTTACTTATTTTTTAAGTTTTATCTTCATCTATTTCTGTCTGTGTTTTAGTCATTTCTACAGATACCTTTTATTCTTTCCTTAGCTAGATGAAGTCTGAATACTTAGGTAACCACTGAAGAAATTCTTCAAATGCTTGCATTATGCTTTTACTTTTAGCATTTCCATTTGAATTTTTCTTACAGATTTTATCTCTCTGCTAAAGTTCCCCATCTTTTCATGTGTGTTCTCCACCTTTTTTTACTAGATCATCAACAGATTTCACATAGTTATTTTAAGGTTCCTACCCCATAAATAAATCTAACATTTAGGTGATCTATGAGTCCAGCCCTATTGATTATCGTATCTCTTTTCACTCTTTTGTGTAGGTTTTCTAAGTTTTGATTGAATCATTCTTACACACTTATATGTTACCAATCACTTTCTCCCATATGTGTGTGTGTGTGTTTTAATTTTGTTTAAGTGGTTGCTTTACAATATCAGTTATCTGATAGACTTAGGAAAAGTTAAACATTGGTAGTTTTCTTTGACTTTTTCTCATTGTTTTGTTGGAAGCAACAGTTTTTCACACTTTCTGTGTGCTAGATGAAAGCAAAAGCACACAACTTTTTTTTTCTTTCCCCCCGGAAAGATATGTTAAATATACTTTTTTTCAAATGATTTATTATGTCAGAAGAAATATTAATTAGTTTCACATTTAAATAGACCTTTAAATGTCTTATTTTTCTATTGCCTCTTCAAACCAGCTTTGGTTGAATTATAACCACAATCAAATAAACCCTAAATTCCCTTCTTTCTCACTTTTGTCTTTAAATAACTCAAAGCAAAATAACAATGAATTCTATTCATGCTGGATAATTATTGAACAAAATGAGAATCGTCAAAAGCACATTGATATTTCCTTGTCAGTCATATTCATGGCAATTTTCATTGTATTCACGTATCATTTTTAAGCCAACTTGTTGTATCTTAACATTTTTGAACAAAGGCTTGGAAACACTTTAAAAATCACCAGCCTCCTTGTTTCATAGTGTTGAAGTCTAATTACATGCTACTTATGATAATACACTTATGAATTTTTAATTTTTTAACATAAAAACGTAGATCTGAGAGTATAAAACTCTGTGCTTTCTATATGCATCTAGGCTCTTTTCCTTCAGAAATATTGTTGAAATCTGACATATTTATAAATATATTAGGGTGCCAATAGGGCCTTGAAATTAAAGACATATGCCAAAAACTGTGGTACTTTCTTTTTATTAAGCCAAGGATGCCCTTTAGAGCTTCAAATTGGTAAGTTCTACTTTAGACCCCGCACTGTCTTACAGGACATTATAAATAGTAGCAGGGCTGGGAGTCCACCTATCAAGGTCCTGAGCTGACATCACCAACATGCAATCTGCAAGCTTCAGAGATTTTGTAAAACTTAACATAATACTCTTGCATTTTTAAGTTGACATCTGAATTTTGTTTATTGTTTGTTTAGTAGTCGTAAATATTCCATTTTGTCAGTACTATATATTTTTATGTGGTTAAAATATATCTGCAAAAACTTTTTATCTTCAGCATTAGCTATTCAATTTATGGAAAAATATCCTAATTGAACAGCAAAGTTAATCCTTATTGCTAAACCAGTAGCCAAATCAAATTTATTGTCAGAAAAGACTGACTTCACTTTTTTTATTTCTATTTAACGTTATTATTCAACACTTATACAGCCATCTCATCTCAGGTGTGAACTGTTTGTCTAAGATAGGTAGCTAGAGAAGTAGCTAGAGAATAAGGACACAAACTTGCCATTAATAGTCACTCGGTGGCTGGGTGTAATGGCTCATACCTGTAAGTAATCCCAGCACTTTTGGCAGTCAAGGCGGGTGGATCACCTGATGTCAGGAGTTTGAGACTAGCCTGGCCAATATGGTGAAATGCCATCTCTACTAAAAATACAAAAGATTAGCCAGGCATGGTGGGGCATGCCTGTAATTCCAGCTACTTGGGAGGCTGAGGTGTAAGAATCTCTTGAACTCAGGAGGTGAAGGTTGCAGTGAGCTGAGATCATGCCAGTATATTCCGGCCTGGGCAATAGAGCAAGACTCTGTCTCAAAGAAATAAAAATAATCACCTGGATGATGCATGAAAAGTGTATTTGTGGTGACAAAGTATTTTTTTTGTGTGTGTGTTTTTTAATTCAGAGCAATATACCAGACTAGAATTTAAAATGACTGGGAGTTAAGTTTCTATTTTGTAAATTGGGAGGAGGACCTTTGTGAAAGAAAAGTTGGAAAAAGAAAAGAAAGGCAAAGCTCACACACAGGCATATCAAATTTTAATTTTAGATAAATTATAAATGGATGTTGGGGATCTGAAAATGTTCCACTTAATATGAATGCTTCCTATGTTTCATCTAGAATGTCTTTAAAGTGTGTGGGCCTCATTTGAAGACTGCTGTTCTAGTTTATTCTAATTATCCAAAGCTGATAATAACTTGAAGGGAATGCCTTCTACTGCTTTTCAGATCCAGTTCACTTAACATTAGTAGCAATAACTAACTTTACTGAGGGATACTGTATGTCAAGTGATGCTGTACACCTCACAGAAATCTTACAGATTTGGTTATTTATCAGTATCCCCACTTTAATGCAGTAAACTGAAGTTTAGGCACAACAAGTAATGCAGTCAAAGTAACAGAACTAACAAGTGTTAGAATCCAGGTGAATTGACTTCTGAACCTGTGTATCCATGGGCTCTATTGCCTCCTCCAGGAGCCTTTCCTTATCTTAGCAGAGATCCCTCCGTTGGTGCTGAGGTATGTTTTAGTAGGTTGATATAATGTAGAGCATTGCATCACAAACTTTAATGCATGTGGGAGTTACATAGAGAATTTTGTTAAAATTCACACTCTGTTCAGGAAGCCTTTGGAAGAGTCTTAGATGCTGCATACCTAACCAGTTCCAGGTGAGGCAATGCTGCCAGCCCGAGGTCCTCTCTCGGAGTGGCTCGAGAATGCAAAATCCTGAATACACAGCAAAATCGCTTAATGCATTGTCCACTACCGAGATTTGAGGAGAGGTGAAAAGCAACTAAATCTTGAAAGGCTCTCACATCCTATTCAGGATAACAGTGAGAGCAAAGAACCACAGTTAAGTGCTTATATCTGAAACTATACGAAGGGCTGGTTCAAAGAGGGAAGCTAGAGGATTTGTCTTAAAACTTACCTGGGGATCTAGATAGAGAGAAATGAAGGAGTCCATGGAAGTGGTAAGACCGAAGTCCTCCATCATGTCAAACCACATTCTTACTGTGTCTACTGCGCACAGCTGTCAACATAATAATGTGTGCTCTGTAAATGGGAGTGCACATTTACAAAAAGATAGTGTTAATGGGAGAGTGGGTTAGAAAAAATTCCCCAGATGATTCTGATACGACTTTCTCCTGTGCTTAGAAAATCTCAGATTTTGAGCATTTATTATGCTTGCTTTTAAATTGTATGTAGTATTTTCAGATTCTTCCCCAGTTTTACTTCTCTCTACCCTTTAATGTGCTATAAATATCTCAGAAATAAGACTTATGAAATTTTCTCCCCTTCTCCCACTGAGTGAAGGAACTCAGCAAGTTCTCACTCATTGCATGCTGCACTTATTAATTTATGAATTCAACAAGTATTTGCTGTGTCAACAAATATTTTCCATGTCAACCAATAGGTAGGAAATTAACTGTGTCTGACCTAGTCTCCATCGTCAAAGAGACCACAGTCTAGTTAGGATAGAAGGAGGAGTAAAATATACTTCCATGACTGTGTATGGAAGTGTTTCGAGGAGGTTTTCAAAGGATCTCAGAAGCCTCAGAGAAAAGCCCTCAGCCTAAGAAATCTATCCTTAACTTAGTGGAGTAATTAGGTCTAGATTCAAAAATTAAGTGGAGGTTTATTTAAATGTCATTTTCAAACAGTTAGTGAAAAACATGAAATATCTTTAAACCAGGTGACCTTATTGGTCTGAGTTGTTGATCTGGAAGTCAAAGCTTTGCTGTGGAAAGGAGGACAAAATACACTATTTTACTTGTTAAGTGAATTTTATTCTCTGTCCGCATGAGCCCATAGGCAGTTTCTTCAATAGCAAAGGAGAAATAAATACTTTTTGTAAACATTTTGGCATCATTTACTATTAGCCAGCTGTGCATACTTCTACAGAAAAATAAATGTTTTTACTTGGTGATTGTATAATTTAAATACCTCTGGAGACTGAAGCAGTTTAAAATCAAACATTGAGGGTGTGTAATCATGACATATATGTCATAGATCACATAAAACAAAACAAAGCAAATCTCTGATATATAGAACAGAAATTGAGAATGACTTCTCATTTTTTTTCTGAAAGTAAAAGATGTTAAGCAAGCCTAATTCTAGCTGCCTGAAATAAAAGCTGCTTCCATAATATAATTGGAAGCAAATTGTCCCAGGAGTCACAATTTCTAAATTCCTATGTTGGGAACAAATCTATTTACAGAGCAATCAGAATATGTGCTCTCCTTCTTGAAAAATGTCAGAGCAATGCCACTGGTATAGAAAACTTGTGATCACCTCTGAATTTTCCATTAGCTCACTTAAGTGTCTTTCTATCAGAGCACATTTGCACTTACTGGCTAATTAGAAAATTGCTAAAAATAAGATGATCGAAAATACAAATAAAACTCCCTACTCTGTACCAAGTAACATATTTTTACACCAGTATAGCCTTTCTTAGCTTAAAGTAAAATGATTGCTCCTAAGCTATAAAATTGCCACAGAGGGCACCTTACCTTAGACTCATCTATCTGTGATTGCCTCTTGTACTTGGTCTTTAAAGAGATATAAAGAATGCAGCTTTTTCCTTTCCAAGCCAACAAAGTTAGTTTTAGAATGCTAAAGTCAGTGAGGAATTAAGGCGATTTTCTGAATAAAAAAGACTAAGTCAATCTCCAGTTGTCATGAAAACATCTATTTTTTTTTTTTTTGAGACAGGGTCTCTGCTACCCAGGTTGGGATGCAATGGCATGATTTCAGCTCACAGCAAACGCCGTCTCCTGGGTTTAAGTAACCCTCTGGCCTCAGCCTTCCAGGTAGCTGGGACGACAGATGCAAGCTACTACACCTGGCTAATTTTTTTTTTTTTTTTTGGAAAGACAAGTTCTCAGCACTAAGTTGCTTAAACTAGTCTTGAACTCCTGAGCTCAAGCTATCCTCCTGTCTTGGCCTTCCAAAGTGCTGGGATTACAGGCATGAGCCACTGTGTCCAGCCACACCTACCAATTTTTAACTTAGTAAATTTAAACCACTTTAGGGAGAGAGAGTGTGTGTAAAATGACTATTCCCTTCTAGTAGGAGTAACTAAATACTAGACTTATTGGAACTTTCTAATTTACTTTCCAATATCAGTTTTGAATGTGTTCTCTCCTTCTCTTTGGGCTGGCTTGCATTATGTCCTGCAAAAGAAGTCTATGCCTTAATTTAAGAACCTGTGAATATGCTACCTTACAAAGGCAAAAGGGGCTCTGCAGATGTAATTAATTAAGGATCTCACAATGGGCAAGCACGATGGATTATCCAGGTGGGCAAAATGTAATCAGGAAGATCCTTATAAGAAGGACGCAGAGGCTTCGAGTCAGTAGTAGGGGATATAAGAAAGGAAGCAGGAGCTGGAGATGATGTTAGAAGCCACAAGACAAGAAACACAGGCAGCCTCTTGAAGCTGAAAAAGGTAAGGAAATGGACTGTGCCTTCAGGACCTCGGGGAGGAACCAGCTCTGCTAACCCCTTGACTTTAGCATAGTGACGCTGTTTTTAGAATTCCGACCTCCAAAACTGTAGGACAAGAAAATTGTGTTCTTTCAAGCTACTATATATGTAGTAATTTGTTATTAACAGCAATAAGAAACAAATTCACTTGGACATTGTGCAAATAGGCACTCAAATAACTTCTATAAAATGAAGGGAATGAATGAATTTAAATTCAGACTGCTAACCCAAAAGAGTAATGTGAGAATAGGAGTAAATTTCACCATAGCTTGACTATCACTGTCATGAAAGGTACTGAAACAGAAAAGTCCAAGGGGCTTCTCTGTCTCTCATTAGTCTTTCAATTGATTCCTCTTGAGAAGAGTAAAAATAGGGGCAAGCTTTCACTCTGGAAGAGAGGTAAGGAGGAAATGTGCATGTTAAATACTGCATGTTTACTGTCTAATGTGGCAAAATAAAATGAGAACACTACTGGAAATGTCAAAATACACTTGATCATTTCCTTTCACTAGATCGTAATCTAAAGTCAAGTTTTTGACTGTCAAATTCTATGTAAGCAGATAAATAGGATACAGTATAATTTTTGCTTATTGTCAAATGCGGTAAATATGGCTTATATTACTGGAAAAAATGCAATTCATTCAGATGAAGAAAACTTTTTAAAGTGAAGAACTTAATATATATATTTTAAAATTCCATTAATTGATAAATTTTGTTACTAAAACTGAAGTTCTGGTATGTTACCAACAATGTTTCCAAAGAGTTTTACTCATGAAATACTATTTACAAATTGTGAATTAGTGACCCATCCCAAATATGCCCTGAGAGCACTAAGCAGTCATACATTTTAAAATTTAAGTACACAAAGAGGGTAGGGGATAAAGTTAAGTTTTTTGAAATTATTTTTATTCAGTTAATGTGAGTCAAAGATGACTTCTCTCTAAATAAATCATGACAGGAGCTTGGTCGTGCTATTTGCAGAGCACGGCCACCACCAAACCAGTGCAAAGATCCTTGTCAAAGCATGTTGAATGTTTTTCCTATACAAATACTAAAAAGCAATTTCTCTAAATTTCTTGCAGAATCCAACACAAATCAAATTCTATCCCGTAATATAACTCATTAGTTTCTAAGCCTGAATTCATCATAGTTGAGAAGTTTTGTTTTGTTGCTTTTTGTGACAGCTTCTTCTTGGAACATTCAAAATACAAAAGTAGAGAGAATGACACTGCTTCCAACCTAATTTTATTATAAAATTAAAATAATCTACCTTCAAAACTAACAACTATGAACTCACGGTGGCCTAAGTTGTTGGAGCTATTCTTCTTCCTCCAAATAAGCCACACCTGCTAATACCTTGTTTCTACTCCAGACCTAGTGAATTAAATCTGTCTGTATTTATTTCAGTCTGTTCGGCTGCTTTTGATATTCACTCAGACTTAATAACTACCTTAAAGGAACTTAAATCTTACCTGATGATTTTAATTTTCTAAATTAGTTTATTGTTAATCACATGGTGGTTTTACTTATTTTTTTAAAATATTTCTCCTTTTGAATAGTGAATTTATAAAAGTTCTTTAGGCAGGGTGACAAATAGAACCAATTAAAAATTTTCTCTCTTAGACTGGTACTTGAGAATTTCAGATACTCTAAAAAGAACAGATTCTTGAATTACATTCCATATTTAAAAGGATATTTCATTAAAAATAACAACAAAGCTGAAAGTTTAAATTTAAAGTTTAGAACAATAAACTGTCTACATTTAACTACCAGTCCCTTAAGCAGGTTGTTTAAATTGGCACCATGTTCCAGTGTGATATTCCAGGTTTATTTTTCTCCAAGTCATGGTTTTCTGTGGCCCAGAGCAATGTAGAAACAGTGATACTGATATTCCCGAAGTTCTGCCTTTCCATTTAGCTAAGCCTAGCTGCTGAATCTGAGCAGGAGTCTATTCAGTCAACCAGCAGGAGGACTCCTGGTGAATGTCCTTTTATGTTCTCTGTAACTACCTAACCAAAAGACTGTTTTACAGATCCATACAAATTTTTTGCAAAGATTTTTAGCCTGTTGGCCCTGTATGGAGGAAGGAGGACAAAAGTTTCTTACTGGATATATACCTGCTAAACCAAGAGCCATGTCTGATTGATAGTCTCCACCCAACCAGATGAAGTAATTCAACCACAAAAGTAATTCCTTTAAGCTGCAAACATGTCTCTGACACCCTATGACTAAAACCATTTGCTAGTTTCTCATTATCCTTAAAATTAAAACTCCTTAACGTGGCCTTATAAATGCCAATGGTCTCCTTTTCACCTTAAGGCCCATGTAGGTGCCACTGTCCCCATGCACCCCTTTTCCTCTAAGTTCTGCTGAATGACAGTTCTCCAGCTGCATCTTGAATCATAAAGGAGTGGACAGAGATAGAAAGCACAGCACACTTAGCAAGCTGGGGAGGCTTGGAAATGCTAGAGACCAAGAGAAAAATGTATACAAGTTCCTGCTTCCCCACTACAGCTTTCTGTAAGCAATAAACTAGGGAGACATGTTAATTTTTAAAAAGCTTGAAATCTTTTAAAAAGTTTGAAATCAAAAAGGTTGATACTTTAATTACAGATTTGAGAGGCATTGCCACTTAAAAGGACTGTAGGGATTATTTCTGTTCAAGGTTGAACACGGAAGCCATCCTGGGGCAGTAGAAGAAGCAGCCCCAAGGAGCAGATTTAATAAACCGAAAAATAAAATGTAAACTTGTTCTCCGATGTCATTCCATGCGTTGTGTTTACAATATAATATCTACGCTGAATTAGACTGAAAAGTCCTGAAAGTGACTAGTTAAAGCTTTTTGCTTCTAAGCCTTGAAACTGTCAAAAGCAGAGGTAGGTTAAGTTGCATTTCTGCATACCTGGGGTTTTTAATATGAAATCAATTCCTGTCACTTTAGACAATAATATCCTGTATCCTCTTGGCTAAAACCTTTCAAGGGCACCCTATTGGTGGGAGTAGGAAGAAGAGGAAGTTGAAGAGGAAAGAAGAGAGTTTAATGAGGCCGCAAGATCTTAAAGGAGTTGGTCCTTCTAGTGTTCAGCTTCATCTCCCACTAGAGTATCCCTGAGACTGTGCTGCAGCCACCCTAGCCTTTTTCCCTTTCTTCAGATGGACACCGATCCCTGGAATCCTATCCTCAGCTCTCATCCTTTCACCTAACTGATTTCTATGTATCCTTAGGTGATAGCTTTGCTATTTCTTCAGTGAGGCTTTTACGGACATGCCACACACTTTTGTAGAACCAAAGACCATGGCACAGTGCTTCTAACTTTACAAGTATTTAATTATTTGACTGTCAACTCTCTCCCAGTAAACTAACTGCAGGATCTATGAGGCCAAAATCGCACATCTCATGAGTTTACCAGCTTATCATGGGGGCCTTAAATAGTTACTGGTTAGTAGTGAACTCAAGAATTCAATGAAAAATTCTGAATAACTTATTCAGTTATTAAGTTAATGCACGCTTCTGTATCTTAGGTTCTTTTTGATTAAGTTTTCTTTTCTTCTTTCTCCGTCTCTAATGCCAAACTGAATTAAGGCTGAGATCAAGGGTCCTGTGCTAATTTGTTTGTTATTTCTGTGACCTAGCTTCTTTTCAGGAGAGGAAGAGTAATTTTTCTTTTTGGGAATCCTCAGAATTTTGAAAGAAAGGGACTGATAACCTGATCTGAAAGACTATCCCTTCCTTCCATTCTTGAAGCACAACACCACACTAAAGCAAAGACCCTCTTTTTGGTGCTCTCTGCTTCTCTCCCAAGTACAACATTCTCTGGACCACTGTGTCAAGATAATTGACTAGTTGTTCTTTACTTTTGCATTTAATTCTTTATTGCCAGTTTGAATGCTTACAATTATATATGCAAATATATTTTCTTGATTATTTAACAGATGTATTTTTTAAATCTCTTGCTGTGACATTTACTCAAAGTATATCTTGAAATATGTGTTCCTTAACAAGACGGTGCAAAATGATGTTTTAGGAATTGTGTTACTGAATCAGGCTACTAGAATCGTCTGTATCACTTTTAATCAAATCAACTCTGTTGCTCTCCAGCTTCACTAGAAGTTGAAACTTCTGTGGCTTTCAAATGTCCTAGTGTAGCACACTGCATGTAGTTATTACTCAAAACTGTGGTTTCATGATTTCGTTGAAGAATAGGATCCCTTTCAAAATGTAGTGTATTTTTTAATACTCTAAAATAGGATTCTTAATGAAAAAATATTTAAAGCACTGGACCTGTGTATGTAGTCAATATAATATGCATGAGAGAACGTTTTTCTCGCTGTCTTCTGATCTGGATATTTCATACAAAAGTCTCTCTAGTGTGGCTATCAAATTCTAAAATTGTTTGCCAAGTTTTTCTTAATATGTTTACATATCATAACATCAGGATATATTGAAAATAAAGTTTCTATCAAATTTAGAAAATGTATTTTTACCATTTCTCAGGTATGGTATGCTTAGAAGGATTTTGATTTAAATACTCTTTGATTTACCTTTCAACTTTCTACGCACGTTTAATGTCTGTGTCAATAGTTCGTAATGATTTTGAAATAAGAAAAGTGGAAACACATTAGAAACCAAAGCTGTCAAACCCATGGGATGGTTAGACTTCTCATTTTGTTTCAATCCTAATGCAACTTAGAATTCTCTATGATTTCAGGAAAGTCTCTTAAATCATATAAATCTCAAGTTCCTCATATGAAAAATGAGATAATATTCATATTTAATGGTCACTATAAGGATTAAATGATGCAATATGTAAAATTACCTAGCATACCTTCTAATGCATGATTATCTCTTAATAAATATTTTCTTCCTTCCCTCTCTCAATCGGTGCTTCTGCACTATCTTCAATAGATAGAGCTTAAAACAGGATGGGAAGAGGCTTACTGTGACTACTCTTCTCTATTTTCCTCTGTTCATGACAACTTGGCATACATTCTAGTTGTTAAGGGCCTTTATTTGTACAAATTTGTCACCTTAATGCTAATAATGATGACAAGAATTGCTAACATTCAGTATAGTACATGTAATCCTCACCACAACTCTGAAGGAGATGCTATTATTATAATATCTACAATTTGCCAGCAATATAACTGCGGCAAAGAGTGGCTGAGGCATTTGTCTAAGTGTCCAGGTAATAAGGCATGGGTCCCAGGCAGTCCGACCACAGCACCTGACTCTGAAACATTATACTACATGGACTGTCCCTGGTGAAGTTATCGGCCATTGGAGTCATGCTGCCTAAGGTCAGATCTTGACATTGCTATTTTCTGTGATCTGTAGTCCCTAAACTCTCTACTATTCAAATTAATACTGCTTCTGTCAAATGGGACTAGCATTTATAAGATTTCACAGAGGCAGTATTTAAAGGGGTTTATTCAATGCTTGTTACAATGGAAATGAGGAGTCAAAGTGAGCTATTTCTGTTAATGGTTAGAAACAGCCAGTTTCCTTTCTTCTCTTCCTCTAAAGCATGTCTAAAGAATTTCTAAGTTTTTGTTATTTTTTTTTAAGTTAATCTTTTTCCCTTCTTCATGATTCCTCGGGAGCAGTTAATACTGAATGAAAGAGTCTACAACTGAAATCTACCATCATTCTGATGATGGACTTTGTCCCAATGCCACTTAACCCCATTCATGACTTTTTTCTAATAGTTTGCATGGCTCAATGTGACTACAACATATTTAAGTGAATTCAGATAATAAGCAGGACATATCTTTTTAAAATGATATGTGATACTCTTTGTGTGGAGATCCTTATTTTAACAGCTCAGCCTTTTATGGAGAATTACTTGTTAGTCACATTGAAACCTCTTAGCTCTACAATGGAAACAAGAGCTTTTACTGATAAGGTACCTCCTTGCTGCCATAGCACATGCCTAAGTTAGAAACACTTTTAGCAAAATTTACTTTTGAAAGAACACTGGATGTGTCACAAGGAAAAAAAATCACTAGGTCTATGAACCTAGAAAATCTGAAGATTTGAGTAAATATGACTGACAATATGAACTTAAGTGATTCAATAAAATAAATATTTTCTTGACAAATTAGAATAAATTTTTCCTTGTGTTGCTAAAAATACCCTTTGGTCTTTAGTTTTTGTCCAGGTGTGCAAATAGAATTGTCAATTTAAGATGATCTCCTTTTATCCTTTATTAAAAAACCAAAAGCCAGCAGAGTCGAGGGCATAGTTTCTCTATGTGTAAATACCAAAGGGGAAAACGGCATGCTTCCATGCAGTCCCAAGCCTCTCTAAAATGAGTAATGAGAAACTGACTTTCGGTGCTTGCTTTTAGTAATATACTCAAAAGCAAACAAAAGACAGCATGCATACATTCAATTATCTGTTGACATGTTAAATCGCACAACATGCTCACTAAGGAAAGAGACATGCTAATATGCATAAACAAATAGTATTCATTGTACACCTGCATGTCAGGCTGTCTTAGATAATTTTCAAGATCTGTTTTAATTTTGACAACCTAGCATAAGTACTATTAATACCTCACTTAACAATGGAGAAATCTGAAGAGTGGAGGAGCTTAAAACACTTAACCAAATCAAACAGCCCAAAGTTAAAAGCAGATGTTTCAACCCACATCTGTGTGGCTCCAGAGACTGAGTTCCTAGTCTCTTAGAATTCATAGGAAACAAGTGATAGGTCAGAGGAGAAAAAGCAGAGGAGGTAATAGAACAGAATAGTGTTGCCTTTCTCTAATAGATACTATTAGAGCCACAGAAAGCTTTGAGTCCTTAGCACAGCATAAGGTCTTTTTGAATTGGCCTGTTGTCTACATATTCAATCTCATTGCGTAACATTATCTCCTGTCCCTGACAAGTGCACTAAGTCATCCTGAGCTGCTCCCTTTTCTGCTAATCCATGACTATCATGTCTTTATACCTGCCTCAACAGTTTCCTCCTTTTTGAAAACCTTCTCTCATTTAACAATCAACTCACATATCATTACTTCTTAGAAGTCTTCCCTGTTCCTTCTCTTAAATATACCTGTTCCATCCACTCCCAAGTAAAATTGACAACCACCCCTGAGGTTCCAGTTTTTTTTTTTTTAATGATTATATGGTTCTAGCGTTTCCAGAACTAATATTCTTTCAATTTTTAAGAGCAGTTTGAGTTTATTCACATTGTGAAAAATTTGCTAATTTGGATTCTGTCATTGTGTGTGTGTCCTCATTTGAAGGTCTGTGGTAAATGACAGAATTCTTGTATTACACATTGTTGAAATGTTAGAATCCTAATACCAAAATAAAATTAGGAATTTTTGTGAGCATCTTATTTTTTAATGAACATATTTTCCTTGCCAAGTGAGAGAAGAGAAACCAGAACAAAAATAAGTATTATTTATTTCCTTATATTTCAAATGAAAAAAGGGTTAGATCTTGGAGTACACATTGTACTTCCTGGTTTGAACACAATGCATGCAAATTCCATATTTATCTTTAGAAACTAAACCTTTATTGTTTATATGTTTAAAATATTTCACTTTTGAACACTAAGTCATAAGCAATAGAGATAAAAACGAATCTATTTTTCCTGAAGAAATGTGAATATCATCCAGTCTGCTAACCGTAGTTCCAATAGGCTTATAAACTAAACATCAAAAAAAAAAAAAACCTTTAGAAACTAAAATCAAACTGATTGTAAGATTCTAATGGAAAAGCAGGTTTGCCCCACTCCTAACCCACATCAAGAGGATTTACTCACATTTCCACTATGAGTCATGATTAAGTTAAAATTTTCTGCTTTTTCCTGCTAAGAAAATTATTGTCCTATCTTGCTAAGCTTCTTCAGATTTTACTCTACATCCTTAAATGTATGTGGAATTACACAGAAAGAAAACATTCTCATTCTCTCAAAATTTTTCTATTCTAAATCATAAGCAACATATTTACCCCATGACCTGCACCTATCTTCAAAATACGTCAGCATTTTAAAGTAGAGAACGTGTTTCTAACAAGCCTCTGATCGCGTTATTTCTTGTCCTAGTAGCAGTTAAATATTTGATAGATGATTCCCTCACTCCCAAACTAAATTGAGCATCAACTGGATGACTCCTTTTTCTATGAAACAGATACACTTATGGTTATGTTTCAAAAGCCCATACAACCCCCTCTCTCCGCCCTCCTCTCTCCGCCCCCCCCTTTGTTTCATACACACTTTAAATCTCTGATGTGCCACATATATATACATGTGCATGAAAAAGATGCTCATAAAAATGGAAATGGGGACATCGTTTGTTTCCTTTGGAACAAGCAGAATCATTTGTAAGAACTTCACTTGCGCTTAAAATGTTTGTGAATCCAAGTGTTTAGTCCCCAGTGTTGCTTTGGCAGCTTTCTAATTATCATGAGGTAGTGCATGGTACCCTTCTGGGACTAAATTGAAGCCATAAGTTCATCTCTATATATAACCTCTAAAGCTTTCAGTTGATAATTGCTTTGTCTTGATTTGAATTTGGGGTTTTCATTACCAAAAAAGAAAGATTGTTACACGTTTAAACATCAACTGGCTCTACCTATTCAAATTTCGTTGTTTGACTACATAGTTCTTGCTGCCTTTTTTATAACAATAAACTCTATATTCGTGGAAAGTGAGGTTGCCACTGTATTTCCTCGATTTATTCAATGATGCTACAATCTGGTTTCCATTACAATCCAGTCATTCTCATTGAAGGAATTAAAACATCAAACATAAAAGAGTAGAAAGCAGAGGCTAATTATAAAGGAGAAAACTATTTACCCTTAGAGGTATTTTGTTCTCAGTGCCCATAGAATTCCAGTTACTGTTAATGGGACTTAGAGGGATCTATGAGTGGCAAATAGACTTAAGTATTAGATCTTGGTAACAGAAAATGAAATGTAGGTGCATATGATTCAGTTTAATGGAGTCAAATAAGTTTATCTGAATTTGACAAGGATTGTTTACATAACAGTATTGTATTACAGATTTTTAAAAACATTTTATAAAAAGGAAGAAGCCATTAAAATTGCCTGATTGACTTTTCTACTAAACTTGTTGCTAAATTCAAATTAGCTGGCTGTAATAATGAATAAGAAATATTTTATACATCCCTAGGTTCATCGGATAATCTTTGAATACTATTATTGTATATAGTACTACTATATAAAGTACTACTGTAATAGTACTACTATACTATTACTTTTTGGCCAGTATAGACTCCCATTATATTTTTAGTGTTTGATGTAAGTTTATTCATTTTCATTCAGTTGGTTAACTCAAGTTATGATTCATTACAACTTGAAAATTGTGTTATATATTTTATTTTGGGAACAATCTTTTTGAACTTGTGTATTTCCACTAAGATTCTAAGTCAGATGTATAAATAGGAAACTTGTTGAATGTGTAGTTTCAGCCAGCAAGAGACATTCAGCTTCATCTGAGGTGACAAGATATGGATATATAAAACAATTGGAGCATAAGACATTTGGTTTATGCAGAATGAAGTATAAAAGGTGGCTGAATGGACATAGTATTTATGTCTACTTTTAATCATAGCTTTTAAACAATTGAAATAATGTTGGCAGTTGTAGGAAAAAAAAAGGGCTACAGAGTTTACAGTTTTCTAAACGTTGCGGCTTAATGTTTGAATGGATTCTGGCTTAATGGCTTAATGTTTGAATGGATTGTGCTTTAAATGTTCTCACACAAATGAGAACATTTATATAAGGTTCAATATGTTCAACCTATATTCACTCTAATTTTCTTTATAAAGGACTTGTTTAGCTGGATGGATAGGAAATCAATTTTTTTATTGGTAATTCTTTAATTACTGCCTTTAGCTTCCTTTATTGTGTTTCTCTATAACTTAATTATTGTTTTTTATTTTCACTTTCTCACTTTGGTTGTCTTAAAATGAACCTCAAACTTAACATGCTTTTCTTTCTCCTAGGATAACTTGACCAACCCTAAATTTCTGATATAATTTTTCCATGTTCAGTCCTTCATTGCTTGGTTTGTGATTTTAGAAAGCTTAACAGTCTTTTTTAATCATCAACTTTTTATAAAGTTGTTTCTGCTGTCAGAAGCAAAACCAGGATGTTCTGCAACTTAGGTGAACTAAAATTGGCTTATACTTGTTTTTACAGATTGTCTTCTTCTACCTGATGCTAAGATATTTTCTATGAAATTATTTTTTATTTTTTAATTGATACATAATTGTATAAATTGATGGGTCAAATTAGGGTAATTAGCTCATTCATCACCTCAAACCTCTATGAAATTGTTTTTAAAACCACTAGTGGAAATAATACCATGACTAATTAGAGACATATATGATAATTTGGTTTTGCATTTTAATGGACATTTTTTATTGAATATCATGTTTGCCACCAAGCACTGTATTACAGTGCCTATTTCATCATCTTATTTGATTGTCAGAGTAAGTGAAGGCAAGGAATGGCTCTCAGTGTTGCCAGCATCCTGCTTCTCACACTCTGTCATAACATTTCCCACATTCTACTGGCAGTTAAGTAATTACGGTCAGGGCAAAAATAATACTTTATTCAATATTTAACCTCGAAAAGGAAGCACACCAATTGCTAATAGCTAGCTTCATTTTATGGTCCTTGAATGAATCTTTACTAATGCTCCTGGGAACTTTCAACCTTGTATGCAAATGGGCAGCCTTTATCATATTAAATAAAAATTCAAAACAAAAGGTCCATGAGAAATTATTCTTCTTGTTTGTTCTCAATTTTGGTTATTTATTAAAAACCACTGTTTCAGCAAATACATTGCCTATTGTTAAACAAGGAAAAGATGATCAAAGCATGTCGTTCCTGCCTCAAATTTCTTGGTTTTGAAAGTTCTAATACCAGGTTTTGATAGAGCAAGACACATATAGTAATCCTTATTCTTGAAAGGAGAGAGTATATATCAGCCTGTGAGGTATATTTAAATATATACATTTTAAATATATGCATATATATGTATATAAAAGTGATATCAGTTACTCATTTAACCTAGTTTTAATTCATCTTTGAAAGGAGATACGGGTCCTACACTGATAACAGGGGTTTTGAGGGTTAAGATAAAACACATGCTAAGCCCTCAAAGAATATAATTAGTAATATCTATTAAAATGTATATCGATATATTTTTTAATGGATAACAATCGTAGGAGTTAACATCAAGATCCTCAACATGACACTGTCTATATTTCTATCATTTTTCCCTCTCTCCTCTCGTAAAATGTATGCTCTGTGAACACAAAACTGCTTGTTGCTCCTGGAGTACATCATGATACTTTTTATCTTCCTGTTCTGATCATACTATCCTTTTTACCTGGAATGTCCTCTCCTCTATATTCACCATTTCATTGTTTAGTATTTTTAAAGCCTCCTAGCTAGTTAGGATACATTATGCTGCTATATATTGCATACTGTCTTTGCCTTGCTCTTATCATTAGTGTACTATATCGACAAAGCCCTCCATCACTCTTATGACGTTTTACTATGCTATTTATATGGCTTTCTGTTTATGTGAGTTTTAAGGGAAATGATGACTTACTCATCTTAATGTTTCCTACATCTATATATGCTTCAATAAATGTTGAATGAAAATATAAATGACAGTTGAAAGGTGGAGACAGCGTAGTATCCCTTGATCTTACATAATTCTAACTCTAGGGATAATATCTGAACTTTTACCTTGACTGTACATGTGAGACAGTTGAGGCTCAGTGATGGATCTATGAATACATCCAGTATTTCTGGTTACAGTTTATTCTGTATTCTTAACACATAATATGACTATATATAGCATTGTATATAAGGATATATATATATATATATAAGGATATATGGGCATACAGTTGAAGCAGTAGATGGTGAAAATTCTTAAATCTTGTAATACTTCTTTAGTTCAGTGTGGTTTCCAGATTAATTCATAGTATGGAAATACTTTGCTTTTAGACAGTAGAATCATATTCAAAGGAACCTCCCAAATAAACTCCAGACTTCCATTCATCATTTTTTGGGTTTATCTTTCTTTGTGGGTCTGGCATTTTAGGTGTACCAGAAAGAGAAGAGACATAAAGTCCTTATTTGGCATAATAATAATGAAAAAAATAATAGTGTTACTATTAAACGTAGTTGAGAAGAATATTAAAGCCATATATGATTAATCTGCTTATTTTGCCACGTGGGGAAAAAAGTAATGTAGAAAGAATTGCTTTTTAATACAGTTCTTAAAATCTTGAAAGAAGTGGTGACAATATGAATGCAAAATAAGAAAGTTTCAGAGCAATGACATTTTGTAAAAAGAAAATAAGTGTAGGGCTAGATGAGTTTAATATCTGTTACTCCAATCTGGAGTATCTGTTAATCTATAATAATTTTCACATAGAAATGTCATAGAAATTATAGACTAAAGTTATTTGGGAATTTAAATTAGTTTCAAGCACGTAAGCTTGAATATATATTTTTACTCTAAGATAATCTATGTTCCTCCATGCAACTAAATGTAAATTATAGTTTAAAATGTGAATAACTTATTCAGCCAAATTACTGATATGCTTTGTATAAATTCTTCTTCCTTGAGTTCCTTCCACTGCAATTGTTTTACAAAAAACAATTTTAACAGAAAAATTTTAACAGAAAAAGTTTAACAGAAAAAAAATAAAAATTGTACAGAGAATTTCCATATATTGCACACTCACTTCCACTCTTAGGAACATCTTGCATTAATATGTCATGTTGTAGTTAATAAAGAAATATTGATACATTATTATTAGCTAAAGTCCATATTTTATTTGTATTTTCTTAGTTTTTGCTGAATGTCCATGGATATTTAGTTATGTGTCTTTAGGGTTCTTTTGGCTGTGACAGTTTCTGACATTTTTATTGTTGAGTATTTATTGGTCAGGTATTTTGCAGAACGCCCCTCTGTTAGAATGCGTTTTGTGTTTTTCTCAATGTAAAATGAAGATAATTGGTTGCTGGGAGGAAAGACCACAGAGGTAAAGTATCATTTTCACCTCATCCTATTAAAGGTGCATGCTATCATACTGATACTGGCCTTGATCACCTGGCTGATGTAGTGTGTGTCAGGTTTCTCCACTGTCAAGTTTGTCTCCCCTTGTCCCCCCTTTACATACTGTACTCTTGGAAGCAAGTCCCTACAGAGGCCACACCTCAAGAATGGAAAGTTATGCTCCACTTTCTTGAGATAGAGTAGCTACATACATTACTTGGAATTATTCTACATGGATGGTTTACCTCTTCACTTCTTATTTTGTTTTTCAAATTGTCACAGCTTTGGTCGTTGGGAGCTATCTCAGTTGCTCCTGGGCTCCTTTGACATACCCCCATCAATGGGTTGTTTTTTCGTTTTTTTAATTTTTTGAGTATATTCTTATATTGTGCCCCTACAGGTTGTTCCAATGCATATTTCCTGCCTCATACCTAGAATCAGTCGTTTATTTAAGCAGTCCTAATTTCTTTTATTAGAGAATGTTATTAGAAACCAGTATCGGGGTGCTAGGCATGTTTGTTGCTACTGTCTGCCATTTCTTCTAGGCCCTCTAGGCAGACAGAGCAAAGAATATATATGCTTAATAGTCGCCCATGGATAGACATCTCTCTCTAAAATATCTCTAGGTAAACACGTGTGTATTAAGTTAAACATGAGTTCATACCAATGTCTACAACTCTAATCCATCACCACATGTGTCAATCTAGCTTCCTCCTCTTGCTTATCTGAAAAAGCTCATTCCTGGTTCTTACTACCTGCTATCCATTTATTTAGTTGTTCCATTCCAGTCCATTTATATAGCAGTATCAGACTGTTAACCTGTACCCTATGGAAAACAACTTTATCAACTCGAGTACACTGTTTGTTTGCCTCCTTTTGCCTTTAGCATTACAGACTTATTTTCAAAGTTACTTAGGTCAGCACCTTTCTTCCTTGTTCTCTTCAGTGAGGTTTTTTCATATATTTGTAATACAGATAGATTTTCTTGTTGCAGTATGAAGTTTTTCTAGGATCATCCAACCTGCTAAATTTTTTAAATGTCTATACATTAAGTTCTACTCTGTGCTATAAAATTCCATGGGTTTTGACAAATATGTACCGTCACGTATCCACCATTACAACATCATTTGGAAGAATTTTGAAGTTCTAAAAATCCCCTGTGCTTTCCTATTTTCCCCTTTTCTTTCCTCTCAAGGCTCTGGAAACAACTGATCATTTTATTCTTTCTATAAGTTTTGCCTTTTCCAGAATAACAATTTTAATCATAAATATGTCAGCGTTCAATATTGGTTTCTTTCACTTAGCCATCAAAGGTGCATTTAAGATTTCTGTGGCTTGATAGACCATTTCCTTTTATTGCTTAATAATATTTTATTATACAGCTATACAACAGTTTGCTTGTTCATTCACCTGTTGAACATCTTAGTTGCTTCTGGGTTTTGGAAATTATGGATAAAGCTGCTGTAAACTTTTGCAGGAAGGTTTTGGTGTGAACATAACTTTTTTAAGTAATTGAGTGTATATCTAGGAGCATGATTGTTTTATTAAATGGTAAGACGATGTGTAGTTTTGTAAGAGCCTACCAAATTGTTTTCTAAAGTGGCTATACCATTTTGCATTCCCACCTATTGCTCTATATTCTTCTTAGCATTTGGAATTAGTATTTTTAGTTTTCACCCTTCTAATAGGTTTATTAGTGTCTAATAGGTGTGAAGTTTTATGGTATTGAGCATAATTTAATATTTTTGCTATCTGTATATTTTCTTTAAAGTATTTGTCCAGATATCTTAAACATTTTAAATTAGTTCATTTGTTTCCTTATTGCTGAGTTTTAAAAGTCCTTTATATATTTTGGGTAAAAGTTCTTTGGCAGATATGTGTTTTCCAAATAAATTACCCAAGCTGTGGCTTGTCTTTGATTATTTTACACAGCATAAGTTTATTATTTTTAATTTTTTTGAGATGGAGTTTTGCTCTTATCACCAGGCTGAAGTGCAATGGCGCAATCTCGGTTCACTGCAACCTCTGCCTTCTGGGTTCAAGTGATTCTCCTGCCTCAGTCTCCTGAGTAGCTGCGATTACAGGCACTGGCCACCACACCTGGCTAATTTTTTGTATTTTTAGTAGAGATGGGATTTCACCATGTTGGTCATGCTGGTCTTGAACTCCTGACCTCAGGTGATCCACCTGCCTCAGCCTCCCAAAGTGCTGGGATTACAGGCGTGAGCCACCATGCCTGGCGACAACATAAGTTTTTAATAAAGGCTAATGTATCCTTCTTTTTTTTTTCATAATTGTTTTTGGTACTGTATCTGAAAACTTCTTGCCAAACTTAAGTCACTTATATTTTCTCCTGTGTATCTTCTAGTTTATCTTCTAGTTTTTTAGAGTTGATTTAAAATTTAGGTGTTTGATCTGTTTTGCATTATGCTTTATAAAATGTATAAGCTCTGTGTCAAGATTCTTGTCTTACACAGACACAAATGGACTTGCAGTCATTCCAGGATTTGCTGAAAGATACCTTTTCTCCATTGAATTGCCATTGCTTTTTTGTCAAAGATCAGTTGACTATATTTATGTTGGTCTGATTCTGAGATCTCTCTTCTATTTTTTTTCCTCGCTCTGTCTTATGATCCTGATCTTCTTTTCTATTGATACGTGTATCTTTTGTTTCACCAATACCAAGCTGTCTTGATTACTGTAAATTTTGAGTAAGTCTTGAAGTCAGGTTGTGACAGTCTTCCAACTTTATGCTTTACTATTGTGTTAGCTATTACAAATCTTATGCCTCTTCATATAAATTTTAGGAGTAGTTTGTCAGTAACACTAATGTTTTGTTAAGGTTTTGTGCTTTTTATTTATGAGAGATACTGGCTTACAGGTTTATTTATTTTTGCTATGGTTGGGATGACATTAGAATGAGATAGTATTCTCTCTGCTTTCCTTTCAATTTTAATTTGAATGTTTTTAAAAAAATCTTTGGATGTTTAGTGTTGTAATTTTTTGTAAATATGCTTGCTCTTTTCAAAATTATACCTTGTTTATCTGTTTTCTCCTTTAAAACATTAATAATTTTAAGTGTTATTGTCTGCATCTGTACAGGTTCTTTCTTGTTAAAGTTTGTATCGTATGTCTTTTGTAATTTTAGATTGTACACTGTTTGGCAGGATTTTATTTTCGAGAATTCCATATGCTTTTGATTTTTGAGATGTCTTAAAGAGAGGAGTTTCCTTTGCCTCTGTTAACATTCCCATGGATAGTAGTAGTCCTGGATCACTTTTTGTGTTTGTGTTTTTTAATATGGGAGGTATTTTTTGCAGTCAAAATGAATACAGTGGGCATACTTTTTCTCATCAGTGGGTATGCTTTTTCTGAAACAATTTATTTTTAATTAGATATATATTCTCCACGAGCTTCAGCTATATATGGAGTTCTCAAATCCAAATTTCAACTTAACTTGAGCCCTGTGCTTTCTCTTTTCACGTCTGACCCTTAGCTAATTAGGGACCCGGATTTCTTTTTCTACCATTTATGGGCAGTTATAATACAAATATCCACTTTTCATCCAATATGTGATTAAAATTGATATTGAATACAATTCATGAATTTTATGTGTGTTCTATTTTAGTGATGTGGAGAAGATAGATTCTTTAGTGCTAGAAAATCTCATTGCTCTCTAACTTGTGATTTATTAATACTAATACATTGATCTGTCTCTATTATTAGATAACTAGCTCCTATGAGCCTTTCCCTTGTCTCATTCACCTATTTCCCACCTCAATTACCTGAAATAACTATTTGTGAAGAATAGATACTTAAAAGAATACAAATCTGTGACAAAATGATAAAACACCTTATAAAACATAAGTATCTTCTGTATTAATTTTGAATCTTTTTAATATTATGTTTCTCCCCACTTGAAACATAATCCACTGATTTTTGAAAACCCACAAGCACATTTTAAAAACAACGAACTGGAGTTCTGAATTCAGGTAGCACTTACTTATGACTATTTTAAGCTTTCAGGTTCATGCAGAAATAAAAATTTCTGCTCATTTGACTCACAGTCTCAATTGAATCACTATTCTACTTTTGTCTTGTAACACTTTCAGCAATTTGGTAGTTTTGTTTTGTAAAGTCTGACTTTAATCAGGCTGAGGTAAAGCTTACCTCAATTCCTTTTACATTATTTTCTTTCCCAAAAAAGAACAAAAAGTAACTCAAGTTGATGGCAAGAAAAATACTTCTACAAAGGAATATATGTTATATTTATGATGAATGGAGGACTGTATTTGGATTGGACCCTTCTAAAATATGAGCAAAATCTGGAACTTTTTCTAAAAGCTTGAATTTAATATGTGATCAACAGGTGATGTGTTGGTACATTTGCAAATAAATGTGGCCTCCATCAAATAATTACCTTGTAAGATTTTAGTTCCCCCTGCCATAGTCCTGTTATAATTTAAAAATTGCTTGATTACTCTTTACTGAATAGTCCTTCTGGTACTTTTTCAGGAACATGTAGTTACATTCAGTTTCGGAAAATCTTTATTCTTTGAGAGTAATATGAGTATTCTCTTAACAGCCCAAATATGCAGAGTTCAATGTTGTGGACAGTGTAAAGTTGGGTACAAAATTGATAAGTAAGAAGACAGGATTTTATTTTAAAATTCATAAAATGTTAACCAAAAAGAGAAAGTAAAAATTTAACTATTTAAGAATATAGCGTAAATGCACGCATATCCTTTACTGCTTTATGTTCTTGTGGTTTCTTTTAGGATGGTAGTCATTTTACACTTCTGCCATTTATTACTCATTCACTTATTCACTCATTCATTCATGTGTTCTTTGTCAATTGCAGCTTCCCTTCCAGTGTTACGCTGGAGATAATTTCCTTTGTTTGCTTACGGTACTTAAGAGGACCTTAAGCTGTTAGGCTTTCTATGTCTACTATATGACGGGAGTATATTGCCTCTCTATCTTCTTCATTCATTGTTTCACTAAAATGCAAGCTCTTTGGCATTTAGTTTAATCTATAATCTTCATTCTTTAGTGGAGGCCTTTCACTTTCCTTCCACATTTATTCATAAAGTGAGCTGAAATGGTATCTTTATCTTAATAGGATTTATGTTAAAACTGAGTTTCGTTTGTTTCAGAATCTCATTCTGAATAAGATGCAAGTTAATTCATCTCTTTGTAATATTTTTCTAGCTAATCAATATAGCCATTTGAAGGAAAATTCTGCTTATATTAAATTGTATATATAGTTACCTGTATCTATTACTCTATTAATCTATGTTTCTATATACAAACAACCTTGCTGAGGTACAGAAATTGCTATGAAAAAGGAACTGCTCATTTCAGGTGGGAGGGAGGACTACTATTTACTTCATATGTATAATGATGTTATGTAGATGTTGTAGTATTCTATTGCTAAAAGGAAAACTAGTTAATAAATATTCGTGGATTTCATATTGTGCTGTCATAAATGACAGATTTTCTATTTTGCATTATTTTATATTGTTTTAAACCATGAAAAATTTGTCTGATTATATATTTTATAAGTAATGTTTTTATTAACAGTTCTCATATGAGGCATTTTGATAATGTTAAAACAACATTTAAAGTTGTTTAAAGTTAGTAATTTTTAGAATAAGTATAGTTAATAGAAAAAAGATGATACAATTATATTACATGTCCCTCTAAATAGAAGAGTTTATTGGTAAGACTGTTTATAGGACAATGATCTCGCTCTCTCTCTCTCTCTAAATATATATCTATAAATATATATTTACATATATATTTATATATATATTTACATATATATATATATATATATATATATATATATATATATATATGTAAATATATGTATTTTTTCTTTGGGACAGAGTCTCACTCTGTCACCCAGGCTGGAGTGCAGTGGCACGATCTCAGCTCACTGCAACCTCCACCTCCCAGGTTCAAGTGATTCTTGTGCCTCAGCCTCTGGAGTAGCTGGGATTATAGGCACACAACATGACACCCAGCTAATTTTTGTATTTTTACTAGAGTCAGGGTTTCACCATGTTGGCCAGGCTTGTCTCAAACTTCTGACCTCAGTGATCTGCCCACCTCAGCCTCTCAAAGTGCTGGGATTACCAGCATGAGCCGTCGTGCCCAGACTGATCGTTGAATCAAGTGCCCTAAATACCTAGAGTCCTTCAAGGTAGCAAATGGATGGAAAAATATGATTAAAAAAAACACAGAAAAGAAATGCTCCAGTTTACACAAAAAGCAACTGCAAAGGCTGATTGCAGCATTGAGTGTGTGTATGCCAAACAGTTTCTTCTGGGTGTCATATGGTATATGTCAATAAAACCCTGTGGTGGGAAGTGAGAGAGATGTAGCATGACCACGACATAAAGCATTGCCAGATGGTACCACCAAAAAGAAGTGAAAATATGTTTAAAACTGGTCGCTTCAGCAGTGGTTACAATAAGCATGGGACTGAGGCTATCTCTCAGAGCATAAGTTATATAAACCAATATCACAAACTGTTAATTTGATCCAGTACAGATAACCACACTCTGCTTGATATGTTGTTTAATCTTATTGTAGCTAATCATTGTGTTAGACTTCTCCAGAGAAGCAGAACCTAAAAGGGAGTGTGTGTGTGTGTGTGTGTGTGCGCGTGCGCGTGTGTGTGTGCGCGCGTGTGTGTGCGCACGCGCACATGAACACAGAGTTTTAAAGAATTGGGTTCTATGAAAATGGAGTCTAAAATCTGAGGTTCAGGTGACAAGGTCATTTGGTTTGAGACCTAAAAAAGAGTTGATGTTGCAAGTCCTAAGGCCTTCTTCAATTCCCTCTATTTGAGTTTAATTTTTATTTCGGTAGCTTTTGGGGTATGAGTTTTTGGTTACATGGATGAATTCTGTAGTTTTGCTTTTGGTTACCTGGATGAATTCTATGGCGTTGAATTCTGAGATTTAGTACAACTGTCACCTGAATGGTATACACTGTATCCAGTATATAGTCGTTTTATCTCTTGATCAGGTGAGGTCAGTCTTTTGTTCTTTTTATGCCTATAACTGATTAGAAGAGGCCCATCCACATTGTGGAAAGTAGTCTGTGTACATAAATTTTACTGCTTTAAATGTCAATCTCATCCAAAAAATACTTCTGCAGAAATGTCCAGGATAATGTTGACTACCTATCTGGGCACCATAACCCAGGCAAGCTGACACACACAATTAACCATCTATTTTGGTTTTGCATGAACGAAACATGTAAATCTATCAGAGCTGTGATGTAGGTCACCACCTTTGCATTTTTCAAGGCTTTGATGTTGGTACTAATTTCTGCAGTTCAACCTAAAATTCATTCTTCCATAGGATGTTTTTTGGCTACCACAGTGTCCCTTACCCCACAGGTTTGAGAATCGGTATGGGAGCTCTTCTACTTGCCAATTAAATCTTTCTTTCTTATATAGGCATTTAAGAAATGTTGACATTTTTAGGGGAAATAGCTGCCAGACAAGTGAACATACCAGAAACTCTGAGGAATAGGTTTGGAATACATTTTTCTCCTGGTCTTCATAGCCCTCGCTCTAACTGGAGGTTCATGACAGTGTTACAGGTACTTTATCTTCAGTGTTTAAACCCTAGTCTCAACAGTCTTTTTAATTTCTGGGCGTTCACCTTTCGCCAGTGAATAGTTACCCTGGCAAAACAGTGCAAGGACTCTTTAGAGAAGAGGGAGTGTTTACTATATATATTGTTAATAGTGTTGGTCTTCCTCGGGAAAACCAGCCTTCCATTCAATCACTGGACTCTGGATTTTGTGAACAAACTTGATTGTCAAAACAAGTGAGAAACAAGCTTCTACTGCAATGAATGATGTTGGCCTTCTGCTTATCATCATTCTATTTTCCAACAATTTTGTAATTGAAAAACACCCTTGTTTGTTTTATCTACATCTTGGTCCTAGGAATACTATCATTTCCCAGTTGTTCCCAAAAATGCCTGTGGATCAAGGCATCATGACAACAGATGCTGGAGAGGATGTGGAGAAATAGGAACACTTTTACACTGTTGGTGAGAATGTAAACTAGTTCAACCATTGTGGAAGATAGCGTGGTGATTCCTCAAGGACCTAGAAATAGAAATTCCATTTGACCCAGCAATCCCATTACTGGGTATATACCCAAAGGTTTATAAATTGTTCTGTTATAAAGACACATGCACATGTATGTTCATAGTGGCAGTTTTACAATAGCAAAGACCTAGAACCAACTCAAATGCCCATTGATGATAGACTGGACAAGGAAAATGTGGCACATATACACTATGGAATACTATGCAGCTATAGAAAATGATGAGTTCATGTCCTCTGTAGGGACATGGATGAATCTGGAAACCATCATTCTCGGCAAACTGACACAAGAACAGAAAATCAAACACTGCGTGTTTTCTCTTATAGGCAGGTGTTGAGCAGTGAGAACACAGGGACATAGAAAAGGGAGCATCATACACTGGAGTCTGTTGGTGGAGGCCAAGGGAGGGACAGGCGTGAGGTGGGGAGTTCAGGGAAGGATAACATGGGGAGAAATGCCAGATGTAGGTGACGGGGAGATGGAGGCGGCAAACCACGTTGCCACATGTGTACCTACGCAACAATCCTGCATGAGCTGCACGTGTACACCAGAACCTAAAGTACAATTTAAAAAAAAAATTTAAAATCTTTCATATCTACCTTTCTTCTGTTGTTTAAGTGCCATCACCTGGCTTCTTATATCTTAAAATGCCACTAAAGATCCCAATAATCTCCCACCCTTTAACCAGGACTAAAGACCATGGCCGTGTTTGAGCTTTTCTAAGTTACCATTTCTCCTTTCACCAGTGGACTTTTTCACTGCATTAGGGTTGTGTCCCCTAGCGTCTCCTAGGCAATTAACTTTCAGGTGGTGAGTTCTCAGATCTTACCTGGCAAATCTATTCTAATTTTAGTATGGTCCTCAGCCTCTGACCTTCCTCAATACTTTGCCAAAAGTGTTCCAGCATTTTTACTTAATTTCCTCTAAGCCATGATTATGTGCAGACTTCAGGGGGTGACTCCAGTGTACGTATTTGGGCCCAGGCCAGGTGTTCTTACCCAAATACTGAATTTAAATCATGAGTAAATTCTGGGTGTCAATCAATTCTCTTCATATTAGTCTTTACATTGCTTCCCTACCTTACTCCAATAAATTGAATTGACTGCCACATATTTAATCTTGTTTCCTGCCATAAATATTAGCTAGGAGCTACAATTCCTATGGTATATAATCTATTTCCTCCTGATGTGGAATTATACTTTCTCACTCAAACTATACTGAAACCTCACCCTGGTTATTGGATGGAAGGGAGAGAGGTGCTGTAGGAAGGGAGGTTGAGGAGAATAACATTAGCTTGTAAGGAATTCATCTGAGATAATATTCATGTATGCTCCCCAGGCAAGGGGAGGAGAAACTCTTCTCAAAAATGTTGGAGGGTGCTGATTTTGACAGCAGGATTCAGAGAAATTTATGGCTTCAAAATTCTTATCTTGATCTCCTCAAATGTCCCTTTCTAGGATGTAGTTTCTCATATTTTTTTTGTTTTTTCAATAAGAGCCATAGCTTTGTCATGGATTTATCAAGGCTAGATGGTGTTGTTTACAGTTCTACTAACTTCATAATTAAAACCTAGGTCTAATTTTTAGCACAGTTGGCCTTTTAATTATAGGAGGTAAGAATATATTCAAACACTGCCATAGAGGCCCTTAGGCTTTTATAGCTTGCCTTGCATTGCAGATGGATGCCTGTAGACTATCACCTTTTTTTTCCCTCAAAGCTTCTAATTCTGTTAATAGAAGCTAGACCTCATTATAGTTCCATTGTCCCTGAATCATTAAAGGGCTACATATGGATATTTCACCTTCCTCCTACATTTTATTCTAATTAACCAGAGGTGAAAATTCCTAGTTCTTGCGATGCATTTCATGCCATGGATTATTACCACTTGAGCTACCACCAGGAATGGAATCTGTTACTTTCATACCAGTGAGTAATCCAGCCCCAAAATTCTATTTTTAAAGTTAGCTTTCTGCTGCAATGAATGATTTCAAATGCCTTAACCTGGTTTCCCCAGAAATTAGAACAGAAACTATGTGCTACTACTGTTATTTGGGACCATACTCCTATGTAATAGGAGAGAGGGAAGGAAACGAGGAGAAAAGAATAAGAAGCTGCATTAGTGATTCAGGGGTACAAAAGACAGTTTGATCTTCTACTTTCTTCTTAAAAGCCAAATAAACTAGGACTTAAAACAGTTGTTCCAAAGAAAGAAAATAGAACACTAGCTTCCCTAGCTCATTAGTCAAAGTTGTGCCTCTTGGGAAATAAACTCCCCACAATTCTACATGGCACATATGTGCTGTCTGAACAAGATTTCACAGCATCCCCATCTGGATGTCACATGGAAGTCCCAGAGAGAAGATGAGAGATGTGCAGCACAGGTTTAAGACAAATTATCAGGTTAGGTCAGCATAAAGTCAGACACAGGTCACACAAAGGTCGTTGTCACAGTGACAACTGGGACAAAAACAAGGCTAGTGAAACCTGAAGAGTGATACGGGAAATGTGTCTATTACCTATGGGCTGGGCTATGATGATATGTTAAGAATAAGAGAGACTTTAATTATGTTAAGAGTCAAATTTAAGCAAATAGTTTGGTTGCGGGAACCAAAAATCAATTTCACACTGACTTACAGAAAAAGGGAAATTTATTGACCTTACAAACAAATGTTATGATAACACTAGCTTCAGAAGGAAGCGCTACGATCCAATAACTCAGTGGGATCCTCAAAGATCCAATTTCCTTTTTTCGACCTCTATTTGCTCTTCAAGGTGTTGGTGTCAGTCTAAAGTTGATGTGTCACCTGATCTGAAGATAAGACATGACCTAAAACTACATGCTTGCTCCTTCTCATTCATCAAAAATGAGAAAGTGGTTTCTCACCAGAGTTACCAATGAAAGCTTAGAGATTCAGAATATCCCTACTCCTTAGGTAGGACTAGGAGTCTGGATGTAGTGATTGACTTAGTGTAGGTCATATGATTTTTCCCTTTGGTATGTGAGTAGCATTATCCCTAAGAAAATACATCAGTAAGTCCCAACTAGAGCTGCTGCAGAGAAGAAATGTCCACATGAACACTGAGGAAGGAAAACAGGAGTGATTATCCCAATCAGTAAGTTGTCGCTAATTGGTAAAAATCAACTAAATTTAAAAACCAGCACAGAACCTGGATTTCATCAAATAATTTTTAAGAAGGTGTTAGTGGGAGATAATTTTTTAAGTCTTAGGGTGCTTCAAAGGTTAGGAAGATGCTGTGCTTTAGTCTCAAGTTTAAAAATCTCTGAAAAGTATTTAGAAAATGGCTACCATTTTGCCAAAAATATAAAAAATGAGAAATTCATAAATATTAATGAAACACTTTGTAAGTGAATATTTTCCAGGGATCAGGGAGAAGATCATTAAACAAAACAAAATCATTGCTTCCATCTCTTCCCCTTATGTTTGAACTTTCTCTGATTTTGAACAATTCTTAGAATTTTTGCCATACATCTTGTTTTCTTGTATTGTTCACCCTTCATCCCACCACAGAAATCTTAGGCTCACCATCCTGACATTGCATCAGATACAGTTTCTCATTACACTGTAACATTAATTTATTTAGATAACTCTACTGAATGTTCTATTTTTATTTCAAATAGCTTTTAAAATTTATGATTGCCATATCTTGTTCTTTGCTATCATCTTTTCATTGTCATAAAATTTGTCTCTACTCGATCTTTTCACCCTTATACCTACTATTGAGATCAGATCTAATGCAATACTACCTATTTCTTGGGTTAGGCTAATAACTCTCCTTCTGTAACATTTTTAACAATGCTCCTAGAGTTAAGGCCATTGGATTACAGAGATTAGGTGAATTCACTTTTTGCAGTTTTGGCTAAATATTGCAGACTTACCCTTAAAATTTTACGTTTGGGGAAAAAAGGTTTAGCAGAATATTGTGTCATCAGATAAATAAACCAGTCACCAAAGAGTTAAGCTTAAAAGTTTGCAGCGATTTGACTTTTAACTTACCTCTAAATTTAACTTTTATTATCCTTTATGTCTTACATTTTTAAAATGTTCATCATCTGCCATTTATTCACCAAACATTCAGTAAGACTTCCTTTTTTCCAGGCATGTTGTTTGATACTGGGAGTGAAGTAGGATGGGGTCAGATTTGGGGAGAAAAGAGTGACAGCAATAAGGAATACATTTTCCTTCCTAGAATATCCCAATCTAATGAGGAAAGATAGTCATACTTTTAAAAATTTGAAATACAGTGAAAATCATGTTGACAAGAGAATGGCAGTGCAGTTCATAAGTATAGTAATAGAACAAAATCTGTGCGTTACGGAGGATAGCCTCATCTTCACAAGGAAGGTGACTTTGAATAGGGTCCTGAATGATGAGCAGGCCTCCACAAGCCAAACAAATGTAACACATTTTATAATCAACAATAAAATTCTTTAACTACTCTTCATATTCTGCACTTTCTCCTTTTTCGTCTCTGTCTTCATTTTTACTTTTCTTCTTCATCTCTCTCCCTTCTTGATAAAGTCAAGAAGAAAACAAATCTTTAGTTCTGTATAAAAATAGATATATTCACTCTCAGGGGTGGCCAGTTTAACAAAATAATCTTAGTAGGCACCATCAGTTTATGATTTTTTTTTTTAGGTTCATGTTACAGGAAAAAAAAAGTCTCTTGGAAGATGAACTATTTACAACAGTGCTAACTTCAAGTATTTTAGTCCTTAGAACCAAGAATCGGAATGAAAATCTAACTTGACCTTTCACTACCTACATGCCATGGTATTTTTTTTTTTTTTAAATATCCAGAGCACATGTTAAGTATAACAAGAAAAGAATTGGGATACCTAAAATCTACTGTTATGTTCCAAGGTTCCTTACTGAAAACTGAGTGAGAAAGTATCTGTATAGTTGAACTACTCATTCTACTGAATAAGCCTCTTGTATATGTAGGAATACATGATAAAGGAACGTGTCAACTTTTCAGTTCTTCCAAGTTATTTTTTAAAAAGATCATTTCTTTTGTGGCACTTTGGGGCTCTTGGGACAAAAATCTCATTTTTATCAGGCATTTTCTGATACAAGCAAATAGAACTCTATGCATGGCTTCCAAAATCGGGATTTTAATATCTCTAATCATTATTCAGTCTGTCATTTGCATTATAAAATGATAATGTGTCAGCACATATTCATAGTTCTGCCTCACATAATGCTGCACTCCAATTTAAGTGTATTTTAAGTTTCAATGGAACCACTTGAGTTTTTGCTTTAATTTTCTCCTGAAAATCTCTTGATGTTTTAGGTATAGGTTGAAATAAAACAACATTTGTGCTCTGGGAGCTTAGACGTCTGTTACTGCATTAGAGGATCTCTGTATTTAGTGAGATAATTCCCAGTTTTTCCTCTGATTAAGCTGTCCTCCCAGAAGCCAGTATTGATGCAGGAGGGTTGGGGGAGCAGTGGCCTGGAGACCTGCAATAGGGAAAGAATATTTCCCTTTGGAAGAAGAATGTGCCCTGGTAAGATCCAGGCAAAAAGTCACAGCTAGCCTTAGAAGTGGATCCCTTTTGGGGACTGACAAGCAGCTACTGAACCCTGCATTCTTTCTGTAAATTTATTTTGTACCACTTTGTAAAAGGAGTTAATTTTTTAAATTAATTCGACACAATTTAACTTATAAGCTCTAACATCCCACCACTAGGCTAAATGTTTTCAGCTATACGTAGCAGTTTGTGATCTCTCAAGTATATTTATTGTAATACGGTTAATTGGCCATGCCTTGATTTTGCCCAATCATTAGATAAGCAAATGTGGAGTACCTCCTATTTGCTAGGTATTTTGTCAAGTGCTGGGAATGAGCAAGATGTATAATTGCTTGTGTTTAAGCTGCATGTATTCTAGTGAAGAAAATAAGCACAAAGCCATACTGTCTTAGAAAGAAGGTGCAAAATAATGATTAGTATGCTTGGCAGATTTTTAAAGTACTCTTCTGTAAACAGTATCCAGCTTGGGAAAGTGAAGGATGACAAGTAGGAAAGGATCCGAAAGGCTTCCTCAAGTTTTAACATACGATAGTTTTTATATCATTTAATTTGTATCATTTTAAACTTGACAATATCTTTAAATTTTATAACTTCTTTGGTTATTTACAAATGTCAATAACAAATGTCAATAACCAAAAATTAAAAAATTTTCAGGTATGTTTAGATTTATTTTTGTGTGTGTGCTTTTTGTTTCTGATTTTTAACTTACTTTAATCATGGTCAGAGAACATGGTCTATTGGATTTCAGTTTTGGGAACTGTATTAAGGTTTGCTTTTCAACATAAATCTAGTTGAGTTTAAGAAAAGTTCTATTTGTGCATGAAAATAATATGTGTAGGTACTCTAATTTCTCCCCTCTCAAATTACCTTGATGACTTTACAATCTAGCACCCTCCTTGGTGTTTGAGCTAATAGGGAGGTAGATAAATAAATCTGAGATTAAGGGAAAAGTATGCCTGGAAGCATAAATTTGAAAGTCATTAGGATATAGGTGGTATTATAAGCATCGAGATCACATGAGGTCACCAAAGGGTGATTAGAAAAGAGGTTTAAAAGAAAAGAAGAAGCTTTTCTGTCTTGTGGCTAACAGGCTAGGCCTTTCTCCTCTACATCTACTAGTCATGGGGCTCAGGCTACCCTTTAGTGAGACCTTGGTGAGGTAGCATGGACAGCTTAAGGCGATTTGCAGACTGGGGTGAGAGCTGGGGCTAGCAGTCCAGCACCACTCCCAGCAGCTGGGAAAAGAATCCTTTAATCCTAAAAGGGATTTTTCAGTTGTCTGCTGTAGTTACCAAGCATGCTATGGCCATAAGGCTGTTTCTACTTCCTAGACGGCTCTTCCTCCAGAGAACTGCACAATTAGCTTCTGTACCTCCTTCCAATTCTTATTAAGATGTTGCTTTCTTGAAATGACTACACTTTTTCTCCTTTAAATTAAAATATCCCCATTCAACAGCCATAAACCCACACCCTTTAATATCTTCTAATATAGCATATTATTTGCTTAATTACATGTTTGCTGTTGATTATCTCCTCCAACTAGAAGATATGCTCCATGAAGATAGTAATTTTTGTCGACTTGTTCAATAACATAAATGACAAATCCTTAGAACTGTGAATATAGTACTCCAATTATTTTGGGAATGAATGAATGAATGAATTTCAAACTTCTTACTGACCTGACTTTGTGAAATTTAGAATACTCAGAATTCCAGAGAGTGATGATAGCCTTTTTAATTTTACTGCTGTACAGTGAAGAATGAAGCAGAGCCTGACTGTATAGAACAAACCTCCACTGTAGCTCACTGACAAAATATTCCAAGGCCATCTTTTACAACAAATAGGAAGGAGATAAATCCTGCCTATTAGGACATCTAACAAATTCCAGGCACTCACCTGGTTCTTCAAGGATTAAAGCAGATCTAATCTCCATTTTGAGTATGATTATACTACCACATCGTCTCAGGACCAAGGAGACTTGGTTAGGCTAATAGCCTGTGCAAGACTGACATCAAGCTATATCCATCTTCAGCTTTTGCCCCAAGAGATAGTGCAGAGAAGATGCAATGGAGCATAATGCCACCAGAGGGCACTGTGGCACCTCTTTGTGCTGTTCGGCTTTCATGTATGGGATTGCAAGAAAACCTTGGGATAAAAGCTTTAAAAACTCAAAACAGAGTAATGTTTTGCTGATGTAGTTAATGGCTTTCATTCATTTTGAAAATGTGTAGATAATAATGTTCTAAATTGCAACTTGGATAAAAAAAATGGCAAAGCTATTAACAGAAAAGTCACAGAAAAAAAAAGCAAATGTCCTTTAAATGTTATGAAAACATGCTCAACCTACCTTACAAATTTTTAAATGCCATTTGAAATGCAGTGATATAAAGCTTTTCATGTATCAGATTTGCAAAATTCTAGAAGTTGGCCCACCCAAGCAATCTTGTAGATTGCTGGTGGAAGCACAAACTGGTTTGATTCTCAAGGAAGGAAATCGGGCTCTATATCTGATAGTTAACAGATTCATTTGTCCTGTGACCTTCCTGCACATACTGATAGGAATCTATTCTATGGATATATCTCTTACATACAAATTCATAAATAGTAACTTATTCTTTAATAGGTAAAGGGGTTTTTAAAAATAATTTTCAGGAGAATTCTGGTTAAATTATGGCATATCAGAAAAATAGAATAACGTGAAGCTGAATATATGATGAAGATGCTTTTTATTTACTGATATAATACACCCCCTAATTTAAGTGAAAAATGCAAGGCCCATAAAATTGATAAAGCATGCAATTCTTTTTTTAAAGAAGATGGAGAATAAGAATATACATATGGTCCTATTCATTTGTATTTGCAGAAGGAAATTTTGCAAGGACACAGATGCCAATCAGTGTGGTTTTGGTGAGGGTGAGAATGGGGAGGATGGAGGCAAGTGTGAGAGTAAGATTTTGTCCTATGCACTGTTTCCTGAGGCGTAGATTCATGACTCACAGGAATTCATTACCTAGTCACAAAACAGAATATAGTTTTTAAACAATTGTTGGGTAGAACTTTTGGCTGGGCTTTCAGAAAATGTTGGATGTTCAACTCTTTATTTTAAATCATTCAAATACATTAGTACAGAGAAATACTTGTTGTCATATTTAGCTAGTAACTACTGATTTTTCTTCTGGAAATCAGTTAGTTCTAGTGTTTTTGGCGACGTTGGAATGAATGAATTTTCCAGCAAGACTGCCCAGAGAAATTATAAAATGACTGGTGTTTCCTTTGGGAACCTCTTCTTGAGAGTCATTCTACTCTCCACCATGCATCAGTTGTCACAGGCCAATCTGCTCTTTGGGAAGAGAGGAACCCTTTCCTTACGTTGTGACAAACTTACACATATACATATTGGCCGGGAGT
The DNA here is from genome assembly GCA_963573385.1 of Cacajao melanocephalus. NCBI lineage: Eukaryota > Metazoa > Chordata > Mammalia > Primates > Pitheciidae > Cacajao > Cacajao melanocephalus. Next base: position 49,554 of record CAUYLG010003534.1, read on the forward strand.
GGTGGCTGACACCAGTAATCCTAGCACTTTAGGAAGCTGAAGTGGGTGGATCACTTGAGGTCAGCAGTTCAAGACCAGCCTGGCCAATATGGTGAAACTCCATCTCTACTAAAAATACAAAAATTAGCGAGGTGTGGTGGTGGGTACCTGTAAACCAAGCTACTTGGGAGGCTGGGGAAGAATCACTTGCACCTAGGAAGCAGATTGCAGTGAGCCAAGATCATGTCACTGCTCTTCAGCCTGGGCATCAGAGTTAGACTGTCTTAAAAAAAAATAGATTTATTTATTCACTTTGTTTTTTGAATACTAAGAATCTGGCTGTGAACCACCTGTTGAGGATAAAAATCTGTCAGATATAGCTTTTTTCTTCCCTCATGGTCAGTTAGGAAGCCAGGCATGATCTAAATTAAACCTTTCCATTCTGGGCCACATCCTGAGGCCCAGGACAGCTTTGAATGTAGCCCAACACTAATTCGTAAACTGTCTTAAAACATGAAAAACACAAGCTTTAAAAAAAAATTTTTTTTCCTCATCAGCTATCATTAGTGTTAGTGTATCTTCTGAGTGGCCCAGGGAAGCCAAAAGATTGGCCACCCCCAGTCTAAGTGATTTGTGGAGTGCTATGTGCTATGGAAGAACAGAGAGGGAATGGTCACCGTTTTTTGATTAAAAATCTGGATAAACCCTTCAGATCATATTTCATGGATTGGAAAATACGAGTAAGAGTTTTCTAGGCAAACCGGGGTTGAGATGTAGGAAGATAAATAATTCTTAACGGGAGGGAACAACCCGTATGAAAGTGCAGAAGTTTGAGAATACATGACCAATTAGAACAAGTGGTGAAGAACTCAGCATGACTGGAGCATATTAGTGTGTGTTGATTTATTTTTGTATTTGACAGGAGAGCTACTGCCACTCTTACTAATATTATGGGCTCTAGGTACGTTATGCCGTTTAACAACAAAACTCTGAAAAATGTATTATCTCTATTGTACAGATAATGATAGCAAGATTTATGAAAGTTGAGTGATTTGTTTAGAATTATACATCTAGGTGGAGGTAGGACTCAAATCTGATTTAAAACCCCATTCTCTTAAGTATGAATAAAAGTGTCAATTAAATATCTTCTATTTTTCCTTTCAAGTCGCTCTTTATCTTTTTCCATCCTATTCCCTAACCCTGGCAACTAGCCTGATGGAGTTCATCAACAGGCTCCAAAGGACTTGGGCTTCCGGTGAGGTTTGTCCCATAGGTAGTCTAGACAACCAGAGGGAAGGGAGAAGACGAGAGCGGTTTGTCCTCACACTTCCATCTGTGCTGCCATCTTACGCTACCTATGACTCTCACACTGACATCACTGCTCCTCTCCAGGAGGCCCTCTCTTCATGTCTAACTCCTAGATGTTGGTAACTGCTCCTACCCTCATCCCTGCAGGTCTAGATGTGGTATCAGCTCCATCACATGTTCCTTGTGGTTTCACCACATCGAGCCCACACTTTTGTAAATGGGATTTTTATTAAGGTCTATCCAAATTATCCTAATTTAAAAGTGCCATCTGTTTTCAACTGGCACAAGATCCATATTCAGGAAGTTATTATCTAAGTGAGAACTGACAAAAGTCTATTGTGGCAGTAGCAGAAAAAATGAAGGTGATAAAGTAGATTCTAGAATAATCTGAGATTAAAAAGGGCTCCAAGAAGAGAATGATAATTGCTCTTAAGGTTTGAGTTACATAAAGCAATACTGGTGGGAGTTTCTTGAGCCCTTTCCATCATACTGTTTTAAGAAAAAACTCTTAAACTAAATGAATAATAGCAAGATGAAACAAAATAAGTAGTTTGAAGATTGACACCACAAGACAGATTTCACTGCATTTGTTAAAATACGTAGAGCCACATGATTCACAGACGGTATTACCGTGCGTCAGGTGATGATCCAAACAAGGAATTAATACCAAGTAGGTACAACAAGAGGTAAATGGGTACTTTGGCAGGTAGATCAAGAAATAGAGTTTATTGATCTGGTCAATTCTGGTTTTGAAGATTCAGATAAGCACTGAGCATCAAAAATGAGGTAAGCAAATTGCAGGATCTTCATCACGAATTCAGCTCAGCGCCAAACTCCAAATCTTGTGGGGAGGATATAGACAAAGCAAAGACTGCACAAACCACAAAAAGATTGCAACAGTTGCTGCATCTCTTGCATTTTTAGAGTGCCTTACAACCATCTAGTGGTATACCAAACTAGAGCAAGGCTAAAATACTAAAGGTCAGTAGCTCTATTTGTGGGCAGTTAAAGACCCTACCTGGCACACTCCATTCATACAGGAACCCAGCTTTGTGGTTTTCGTCAAGCCAATAATTTTTATCGTGAGGTCAAACTGTCTATTTCCGTTGTAAGTGCATAGTAGCAACACTCTGGTGCATTTGAGAAAGCATCAGTGTTCTTCATCAGTGTCTCTCAAGTTGAGAAATAGAAAAGAGCACAGGTATAAAACTAATGGAATTGCATTATTACATTCTGTTTCCTACTGAGATTCCTTTTCACGGTTAAAAAAAAAAACTCAGAAAATGAGTTATTTTCAACATCAGCTTCCCTGGAGTTCAAAAATGTATTTTGATGTACCGTTTGCAAGGACACTGTATAGAAAATGGTTTCGTAAATTAACACATCAATTACTTAAACCAAATGGATAGGAATGATTGTGCTCCAATAATAAGTAACCTCTTATAAGGAACATTTTATAGGAGGTAAAATATAGATGGTCCCTTTGACTTATACAGGTGCTATATTAATCACTCAGGTGTAAATTATAGAGGTGAAGAGTTTATGCTTCTTTCCTTTGTGTTGAGCATTCTGATAAGTGAGTATCTAATGTGACAGGAAAAGAAAACATAATGAATATCTTATAATGCTTCAAGGAACACGAAAAAAAAATGACTGACACTATATTTTTTTCCAGGTAGAAATAAAAGGCAAGCAGTTCCTGGCCCGTGAGATTCCAGTTAGAGGTATCTGACTGACAGCATGTTGGCACCAGCACCGAGGGAAGCGATGGGCTTCAGCTCCAGGTAAGTTCAGTATGACTGATTTTGCTAGTTTTCCATGACACAAGGTGTGTGCCTTTCGGATGTTTATCTACAGAATTAATGATGTAATTCCATCAGCCTTTTACTCTTTCAAAATATAAAGATACTGCATTTCTTTAAAAGATTATAATTTTAAAATTTGATAGTGTTTTTAAGTCAGTGCATATACTTGTTAATCCACCTAATTGCAAGTTGTAGAATAGGTAACTATGAATGGATTTATTTCTGCACTGAGGATCAAAATACCTGAGCTACAAGTACAGTAAATGATGAAACTTCGTAAGCATGAAAGCTGTTCGTAGTAGTGATCAAGAGTGGGAAACCAGAGTTACCATTAAGCATTTCAACTGGCACATTGTTCAGTGCCACCTTAATCGTAATAACCTGAGGGCTGCATTACCCTTCAAGACGTCAGGTTTTGTCACTTCCAGAGTTGGGCAATAAGGGAAGGCAGATAATCCAGTAACTCGAAAGACTCCTCAATTCCCAGTCTTAACATTACAACAGGTAAGAACTCTGCCTCCAGTTCCAATTATGATCCTCTCTGAGTCTGTGCCTTTAGGAATCCATAACCAGAATATATTCATCACATCATGTACAGACATTAATATTCAACTTTGATAAACTGAATGGAGTAACGATTTAGGGAATGACATACACATATAGCTTATTTTTTAAAATGACTTTTATACACTGTAAGAACTACATGGTAGGCCTATACATAACTGATGCATAATTCACATGAAATCTGTCTTCCATGGTTTCAAGGAATAGTAAGGGAGATAAACTTACCAACACTGCTAGGACAAATGCTATTAAATAGATACAAGAAACATGCAGTAAGTATTTGGTCTATGTATCAAATATCTTAATCCCTTCTCAACAATTCTGTATCTCGTGATTTACTGTAAGAAAATAATTAGGAATGTCTAAAAATATTTAAATAAAATCAAGGTTTTTATATTCATTTTAATACTAGTGAAAGTTAATAAATAGCCCAAGTATATACTTGTATAAAATTTATAAAAGATTATTTTCTAATAGTAAAATTTGACAGAACTATTAAAATCTCACATGCTTGAGAAAAAATACTTCTGACATGAAAGAAGGAGCAGGCATATATTTAAATTTTGGAAATCAGGTTAAAATGTCTTTATAACTTTTATGTGTATATAGAGAAAAAAGATAAAAGATCAATATAGTAATTTTATTTTTAATTCTCTCTTTTAATTTTCACAGTGAAATTTTTTATAAGAAAAAAATTCTAATTTTGAAAATGGTCATTGAAATTGTTTCATAAAAATAGGATTATAGAAGAATAATGAGGTCATGAAGAAATATCACCATATTTTTAAGGTATTAAAATCAAATTATACAGAATTGGAGTAAAACTCTGTATTTGAGTAAAAAGCATATTTAAATATATTTTTATTTTGTACTAAGGAAAAATATAAACTCTTGTTTAAGAACATGGGAGAGTCAAGATAATAATTCCTATCTGGCTGGGTGCTGTGGCTCATGCCTGTAATCCCAGCACTTTGGGAAGGCAAGACAGGTAGATCATGAGGTTAGGAGTTCAAGAGCAGCCTGGCCAAGATGATGAAACCATGTCTCTGCTAAAAATACAAAGATTAGCCAGATGTGGTGGCACACGCTTGTAATCCCAGCTACTCAGTAGGCTGAGGCAGAGAACTGCTTAAACCCGGGAGGTGGAAGTTGCAGTGAGCTGAGATTGTACCACTCTACTCCAGCCTGGGCAAGAGAGCGAGACTCTATCTCAAAAATAAAAAATAAAAAATTCCTATTTAGTAAATGTGCAAACTCCTTTTAAAGGAATGAAGTTTGAGTAGGGCCTTGAGGGGTAACTATACAGAAATGTGCTTTTAATAGTATTTATAGTAATTAAAGTTGACCTGTTTAAATGGATAAACATACGCTCACTTATATCGCTACACTTCATTTTGTGGAAAAGTATAAATAATACATATTTCATAAATTTAAATACTGTATTTGTGTCAAGCTTAAGCAGAATAGCCGTTTTGATATACTCTGTGCTATCTTTTATCATACACTTAAACTTTATAAATATTGCATTTTTAATAAAAATTACACCATTATATAATCACAAGAAGATACATTCTTCATCAAATGTTGAGAATTACTTCTGTTTCAATGGTTTTTTTTTTTTTTTTTTCCTGCAATTCTTTCTTTAGACTGTGGTTTCCAGGTCCATTCTTGCCCTTCTTACTCTCAGTGCATATTCCATTTGAATGATCTCACCTATGCCCATGGCTTCGATATTCCCACTTCTGTGACTCTAACCAAATCCACACTCTAATTGTGTACTAGATCAGCATACCAAATGAACCGCAGGTATCCTAAACTATTTCCAGTACTGATGTCTGGTTTTTCCTTCCTCCCTTGAGGTCTCATTCATGTATCTTCTTCAGGAAGACTCTTCTGGAGCTCCCAGCCCTAAGTGGAGCATTTCTATAGCTCTGCTTTATCTCACAGTACTTCTTATGCTCTGTGTTTTTGTTTCTGTGGTTTTTTTCCCTATAGGCTGAGTATGTGACTCCTGAACTTGGTGGTAAAATAGTATAACCTCGAGTATGAGTACTGTCCATTACCTCTGGATGTCTTCATAAAATTGTGACTTGAGTCATCCAAAATCTAGAGCAGTACTATGGCAAAAGAGAACAGCCCAGCTGTAATTTTAAAATAACTCATAACTTATATTCTCTTTTTTGAACATGATGTGTTGTACAAGTAGACCACGTTCATCACGTAGCTCTATGTAACTTTTTAAATTGAAACTTCCTAGGGGAGCTCTCCCAAATTAATTCATCCAGGTTCTGTCTCTTTCAGAAACTTCCTTAAAAGTGTTTTCTTGACCAGGTGTGGTGGCTCACACCTGTAATCTCAGCAGTTTGGGAGGCCAAGGTGGGCAAATCACAAGGTCAAGAGATACAGACCATCCTGGCCAACATAGTGAAAGCCCGTCTCTACTAAAAATACAAAAATTAGCTGAGCATGGTGGCGCATGCCTGTGGTCCCAGCTACTTGGGAGGCTGAGGCAGAAGAATCACTTGAACCGGGAGGTGGAATTTGCAGTAAGCTGAGATTGTGCCACTGCACTCCAGCCTGGCGACAGAGCAAGACACTGTCTCAAAAAAAAAAAAAAAAAAAGTGTTTTCTCTTCTGGCCTTCCGCATTATCAAGTTTCAAAAAGCACAATACTCTTTGATAGTGAGAGGTGTAAATAAAGGGCTGCCCAGGTTGATTGTGGAGTCTCAAGTTATCCTTAATGGTCAGAAGGAGCAAGTTTGTGAATATGAGCTTATTAATTGTTCTCCTTTTCTTTCTGTGTAATTAGTGAATTTACTCTTGATAATTCTTCATTCATTCTTCTGTTCTTCTCCCCCAAAATACACATCATAAATGTGGGACCTGACAAACATTCAGTGGAAACTAGAAGGATCACAGAAATGACTGCAATTATAGTTTAGAATTAGTGACATAGTAAAATAGGTGTAGCCGGCAGACAGGGTATCCATTGCTGAGGCTCAAATATCTACTCCGCTATATATGAGTTACACAGACCAGAGCATGTAAGTCTCTTCAAACCTCTGAGACTTAAATCATTTATTTGTTCTAAATTGTCTCCATTTTATGAATCAACTAGTATATTTGTGAAAGCCTCTTAAAAATGTAAATGTTTAAGCATTTTATAGGTGTGAAAACTAATTGGTATTACCAAGTGAAAATAATAGGTTACCAAAGCATCAAGTTTAGAGAAAATAAGCGGCTTCGAAAAACAAAAAAAAATAAACTTTCTTCCACAATGCAAATTGTGTATGTGTGTGCATGTGTGTGTATATAGCGGGAGAGAAGACTGCTACTGAATTAGGTGCAGAATTAACTTTGTTCTTTATTTTCTTTCACCAAATACAAGGTTAGCTATCACTAGTCAAGTTTACAAACAAAATATTCAGATTGGTTAATATTCTAATAATGTTAGTAGCAGTGGATTTTTCTATGTTACTCATGTTTCCACTTTATGGCACTGTGAGTCTGTCGTCGTCGTTGTTCCAATAGTAAAATGTCTCTCTACTTTGTGTAAAGGATCTTTACGTATTTGCCTCCTTTTCTCTTTAATGTAAGTGGTCTGCCCATCAAATCAGCATAGTTCAGTAGTTCATAAGGTGTTCTCTCTGTCCTTTGATAACAAAGGGAATTCGTTTCTGGACAAAACCCAAGATAACGAGCTTGGCAACAGAGAGCAACTTCCTTTTATGAAATCCACTCACAAAATATATGTAGTGAAAACTAAAGGCACAGAATATTAAGATAGCATTGATTCATTGATCTGGAAATTAATTCTAACCATGTAGTATTAACACTCCATGATCTGAAACGTAAGCTGCAGCTAACATCATGCAGCAACAAAAGTTATTTAATATTGCCAACAACTATAGTCAAGTTGAATTTTAACAGTTGACGTATTTTCTGGAGCACTATAATACTTTTCAAAGTATAATAAATTATTGAAAATGATCAGAAGATGACAAGTTGTTCACATGAAGCAGAGTTTGTTAGTCATTTAAGAATATATGCCTAGAATACATAAAAACAAATTCTATGTTAGTTGTACTCAAACAACTTAGACTTGGAAACAATCTGTAGTAAAATCTGGGTGAATTAGCTTGCTACTAACCAACCTCTCAACTGCATTTTCTTTCTCTGTATCTTTTATTCACAAAACACAAGAAAATGCAAATGACATGAAAATAAGCTACAGCTAGAAAAATCAGGCTGACTCTGAAAAGGATGGCTCTCAGTGACAAAAGAAAGATATAATATTTCAAACAATATTAAAAATCTATGAACATTGCACTACACTATATGTGTGGGAAAATACAGATATTAATAATATACTTCATCAAGTAATGTATCATCCATCATAGGGGATGCCAAGTGTATTTAGATACTACTAAATACTATGTTATTATGTATGCACACACACACTCCTTTAAATAACTATACTATTAGTGTGTGGTGCTAAAGGATAAGGAGAGATCAAACGCCAATTGTTTTCCAGAAGACAGACTACTAAGTTGTGTTAAAGCAACTGAGAAGGCTTCTTGAGGGAAGTTGAATTTGATATAAATCTAATAGGGCAGATGTGTGTGCTGGGAGTGGCATTGCAGATGTTGGAAACAGTACATACACAAATAATGAGTTTGAATGTAGAGGACACATAGGAAAGCACAGCTGGCAATGTTTTTATAATAAAAGGTAGTAATGGAAATTAATTCTGAAAAGAAAGCACAGAGATTGATTTAGGTGGGTCTTAAGTGTTGACCCAAAGAATTTTTTCTTTATTTCATGCTCCTCCTCCAGCAATGGGTGTAGCTGACATTGTGTTATACCCCCAGTGAAATCACAAGTAACTTAATACAGAAATACTCAATATTTTATACTAGTTAAGTATATAATGGTGATTCCCAAATATGTGACGTTTATAGCAGCGCTTAAATATCACAAAACTAAGAAGCAAAATTAATCTCCTAAGGCATATAAAATATAAACTTCAATGAACACTTTTTCTTAGAATAACTAATTACATTTAACTTCCCACAACACTAATAGTCTCAAGGTTACAAATCAACAATTGTTGAAACTATTACAATTAATCTTGGTGTATTACAGGAAAACTTGTTTCATTTGTAATGAAATTCCAATTTATGATGCTGAAAATGTATAGCTTAAAATACAAATTTTATTTCAGTGACCATTTATCTTTTTAAAATAACGCTAATGGGTAAACTATACCTTTGCTTTATCAAAGCACTTGCATCTGTAGATCTTTATTAAAGATTTTCTTGAAATCTTCACTTTAAACCCTAGTTAGAAACTTTGACTTTAATTTTCAACTATCATTTTTGTCAACAATAAGTCGTATATATTTGAAGCTTACAATTTTTATTTCTTTCATTTCTCAGTTAAAGATAAAATTATCTTCACATTCAGCAAAATTTTAAATCGAGTTTGGTTTTTCTTTCTCTCTTTGTTCTTTTCCTCTGTGGTGTGCAATCAACTTGTATTTCCTGAAGAAAACATCGTTCCATGATCTCAGTCCTCTCTCAACTGCCTCTTTTATATCTTCCTTTTTTGTTAATTTGCACTATCATACAGTTATCATTCTCAAAAAATATTCATGTTTCTTTTGCTCATACTGAGTTTTTGAGAGCTTGACATGGTGGGAAAATATTAGCTAAATATACGATAGAATTTAGAAGTAGGAGACTGAAACGTACATGAGAAATTGACCAGACTCAGTGCTAGCACCTGTAATCTCGGTGCTTTAGGTGCATGAAGCAGGAGGATCACTTGAGGCTGGAAGTCTAGACCAGTCTGGGAAACATAGAAAGACGGCATTTCTACAAAAAATTTAAAAATTTGCCAAGCATGTTGATGTCCACTTGTACTCCCAGCTACTTAAGAGGATGAGGGAAGAGGATCTCTGTAGCCGAGGAGTTCAAAGCTACAGTGAGCCATGACCATGACACTGTACTCTAGCCTGGGTGATAAAGCCAGACCCTAACTAAAAAAACAAAAAGTTGGAGCGTGGTACGTAGATTTGAGATCCTTTCTCACAAGTAATTATCTATCTAGCATTACAGTGAAACAAAGATAAAAGGAAAAAAGAGGCTAGAATAAAATTTTTTTGAGACATGGACATTAGAATTTAGCATAATGAGTGAGAAAAGGAATAATCTCAGTTTAGAAATGCAGGTAGGTTAAGGTAGAGTTTTTAAAAAGACAGTATTGTCATCTGCTGAATGTTGAAAAAAGAACTGAAAAAGACCACTATATTTAATATTACTGTTATAATAATAAAAAACATGCTTTTAAAAAAACTAACGTGAAGTGAAGCAAATAATTTTTTAGTTACCCAAAACCATAAATCAGTCTTCAATGATTATATAATATAGAACCTTTTGTTTGTTTTTTAGAAACTTTTAATTACCAAAAATTCAGCAGTCACCCTCCTATTCCCTAGATCCATGCTTGGTAGAGACGATGGGCTACCTTAGAAGCTTGACTTTGACTATATTAAATATAGACAGTTTTGTTTTCCTGGAAAGGGAAATATGTGAATTTCTATTTAATAAGGGAACAATTTCATCTGACCCTGTAATAAGAACTTCGTCACATTTTTAGGCAGCACATGGGCAATTACTGCCTTTCTATAGTATAATAAGTGATCATTGCCACTAAAATTTCTGAGCTAATTGGAGATACGTGATAGTTTAACTTTTTAGTGTTACACAACCTGCTATAATAGTTAAATAACACTATCTGTAATATATACTAGTTATAATATAAACACTGTAATATAGACCATTATATACCAGCTGCTAAAGTCAAAGGCATTGCTACTGGATATTGACTATTTAGAAATTATAGTAAACATATTTTATTTGTGGAAATTTACAAATTTAATGACTAACACATGAGCTGATTCCTATTTCATGCACTCTAGGTAAGAGTTAAAAGCAAGGACAAGAGGTGCTTCATCAAACATATTTTTAACATTAGTAGCAACATATTTCATAAAAGGTAGAGATACGTGGTATGCCTATCTTTTTACTGAAATCCACAAAACTTTGACTTTCAAATATCTGTCAAAAGGTATATCCTAATTTTTAAAGCAATTATTTTTAGAGATACAAAGGACAATACCAACATCTAGGCTCTTTTAAAAACTCCTTTTGATAGGAGATGGTTTTTATTTCAAAAGCATGCTATATATAACTCGGGACCATGTTTCTTTTAAAAAGTTTCTAAGCAAAGAACTTGGGCAAGGAAAGTGTAATCAGTGTACTGTATTGTTGAAATGACTTTAGGGATTTTGTAGCAACATGAATTGTTCTAACTTTAAAATTTGTTTTTATTTTTATAAATAGGAACTCATGATCTAGTAATTAGATAGCATTAAGAGGTATAATAACAGCAACAGAATAATGGCAGCTAGCTTGACACTTCTCTATGCTACAGTCCTGTTCAATAGAGAAAGCAACATTCGGCTATTTTATCTGGTTCTTTTGATAATTACCTAAATTGTTTTTAATTTAATATGCTTGTATTATTATCTTGATTAATCAATTTTAAGCATTACCTGATAACTTCCTATTATGATACCTACATAGGAATTAGAACAGGTACACTGATTATAGGACTCTTTTCCCACTATTCTTTCAATGTGTTGTTTCTGGTGAAATCAATATTTCCTAGATACATGATTATGACTTTGTAAATATCGTTCTCTAGATTTACGTTTTTTAGCATATCTTTGTTCTTCCTGAAGTTTATAAGGTTGTCATTGACTATTTCAAATTTCATATAAACAAAATCAAAATATTTGAGTTCCATCCTTCATATGTTTAGATTTCACTTCTCTAGCCTTTCATCCTTCTGCTCCCTTCTCACTGGTTGCTCTCTAAGACTCCCTGTCGTTGCTTTTCTCTGTTGGACTTCTTGTTCCTAGATTGCGTTTCATCCTCCTAGATTTTAGTACCTCATATTTGCAGAAGTACAACTTCCAGTAGACTTCTAAGAAACAGGACACATAGAAGTGTGTATTTTAGATGCATACTTGTGTTCAAAGAGCTTGCCTCCACCCTTTCATCTACTTGATTGAGCATTTTCTTGAGATTGTAAGTTGAAGATTATTCTTGCTCACAATTACGAAAGCATCACTTTGATGCCAGCCTGATTCCCTTTTTGTTTGCAGGTGACTTGTTTTACTTTTTAAATTGTTTTGTTGTATGTTTTTTCTTTATAGGAAACTTCCGAATATTTCTGAATTTCTTGATATACCTCTGTGTGGAACTAATTTCGTGTGGAGATGGATTTTTTTGTGTGCCCAGCAATTTTCTTCTATAACTTCATTGATTCGTTGATAATTTAGTCTTAAAACTGTCACAATTTTTTTTTTTTTTTTTAGATCAGCCATTGGACCTTTTGAATTGCTCTCCTTTTCCTGTCTTTTGTCATTTTCCCGTCTCTGTGTCTTTGTTTTAACCTTAATTTTTATTTTCTACTCTTCTACTCATTAAAAAAAATTATTTCAAAAATACTCTAACCTACAGAAAGGATATAAAAATACACAACACCACCTCACTACCCTTTACCCAGATCACTTGTAGAGTTAACATTTGCCTTATTTCCTTCCTTTTTCTGTACATGCACACACACACACACAAACACACACACACACGGAGTCCTTTTTTTTCCTTAGTCATTTGTAAGTTACACATTTCATGGTCTTTCACTGCTAAATATTTCAATATGCATTTTCCAAGAATAAAGATAGTCTTACTTAACTATGGCATGGGAGTAAGAGTCAATAAATTAACATGGATACAATACTTCGATGTAATATACTGCTAGTATTCTATCAGTTGAGCCAATTCTTTATGGCATGATTTCCTCCAGTATGGGGTCCAACCTAGAATCATGTATTGCAATTAGCTGTCTTCTCTACAGTCTCCGTCAATCTGGAAAATCTCTTCAGCTTTTCTTGCATTTCACGACAATGCCATTTTTTTAAAGATATAGTCCCCCCTGTTTCTAATAAAATGTTCTCGTTTTTGGTTTGTCTTATGTTCTGGTTTTTAAATTTTATTTATCATACTTTTCCAATAACTTTTCTTGTTACCCTTTTTTTATAACATTCATTGTTTGTTTATTATAACACATACTGTTTTCTCGTTCCAATATTGGTTATGTGTAATTTTTCTCTGTTTGATTCTAGACATTATCGCAGTCCCTTTTAGTTGTTATTGTAGGTCTTGGCTTCTCATGCTAAAATTTTACTTCAATGACTGATGATCTGTGGCTCTTCATTTATATTTCACAAGGGAATTTTAGGATGGGGGCTTGGGTAATACAATTGGTGTTCTAGAAACCAAGAAGGGAAAGGTTATAGGTTCCTTGATGATGTGAACTTCCAGTAATAGCTCTGATCAAAATCTAATGTTTACCAGGTTTAATTTCTTCACAGAATAGCATACCTCAGATTCAAGGGATTCAGAGAAATGGGGGTGAGGGGAATGGAGAGGTAATTGTGCACTGTAGTGGAAGAAAGGGCCACCACTTTATAACTTACGTGTTTTACTCTCTTCAGAACTGTACTTCATTCATGCCTTCGAAAGCACTCATTTTTTCCAAGTGGCGAGCTACTTGCAGTTTCTCTGAGTGATTTGCTAATTTCTTATGGTGGCTCCACACTGTGGGCATATAGGCAGTACTTTCTCAGCCCTGCTGCATCAATCACTTCTCCATCTGCTTCCCGTGCTCCACAATTTATTGAATTATGGCACAGGGATTGAGTGTATGATTTTAAAATGACACTGCTTGGACTTGAGTACTAGCTTTGCCACTTACTGAATATGTGATAATCAGCAAATTGCTTAATATTCACCATTTCCCCATTTATAAAATGGAGCTAATGATAAGTATGTTATGGATGCTAAATGAGTTAGAAAGTGTCCGACACAGTGTCAGCTGTTCTCAATTACACTATTGTCTTTTCTACTATCTTTAGTGTTTTTTTAACCTCTATAAATTGACTTTTTAAAAATTATTTTGCCATAATTTTTCTCAAGTTTGGAGAAGAAAGAGATTGATATGTCCTGTTAATTCATCAGTCTTTGTTTAAAACAAAAACAAAAACAAAAAAAAAACGGGGCTTTTAATTTTATTCCTAGTCTGCCATTTTTTTCCCCGAGCATTAAAACTATTATGTAATTTGTAAATTCTCTTGAATATACTGTTTCATCTTAAGACCAGAAAGAATCAGGACTTTTTGATCTACATATAAAAAAATTATTCTATTTTCTAAGATACTTTACTAGAATTAATTATACATGTGAGAGTCATAACTCTTAAATCATTGATCATTATTTTGAGATACCACTATTCATGTGAGAATATATGTTAAGGATGAATTAAGGACACATTTTTAATTAGTATTATAATAACATTACAAAAAAGGGTTTTTATTTTACTATGTATTAAATGGGCAAACAGAAACCCTATCTTCTGTGTGCAGATATTTATGTTATAGAAATTCAGTTATTTAAATATTTATAAAATGAGAGCTGAAAGCTGCACTTTTGAAAAGCAGTTAATAATGAACAGACATCAAGGGAGCTATCATTACAACAGCAAAGTGCTTTGCAACTCCTGTAACTTCAGTGGTGCAGAAGAAGGCTATCAAATTTAATTAAAAGCAGTCAAAAATAAACTGAGAAGTTGAACTGTAAAAGGCTGTCCTTTGCCAGGAGCTAAAGGCAGAAAGAAAGCAAGGTAGAGCCTTGAAAGTAGTAATGAATTGATAAGCCTTACTGCCTGCAACTTGTAATTCGCTCTGTCAGATTTTGGTATCAGTTAAACTAGATTAATAGAGCAATCACTGATTCTCAATCTCAAATCCTCCTTCGTCATCCCGCGTTAGAGTCACCCATGATAGATGGAAGCCGGAGTGGGTCAAAATTTCAATTCATTTCTCTGCTCAGTCAGTTTTTAAATAATGCTGGCATCTATATTTGCTGGACGCCAGAATTCTGATATGTTAAAAGCAGGAATGAATTTAGTTATTGACAGGCTATAGCTCTCATTTCCATAGAGGCTTACCTCCTTTTTATTCCACTGAGAAAGAAATCCCCTGGAACGTGAGCAGTGAACAATTGACATCTCCTTCAACCACTAGGGGCTACCATGGTGAAGTGAATGATAAAAGAGGACATAACAAATTTATTGTTGCTTTGAACGCTCAGATTAATGTGGATCTGCAGAAACAGTACCACAAGGACAAAAACAATTTGCCCTCGATCATTTTATTTTTATAATAATGTTCTTTAATGAAGCTAAAACCTCCCTGCTGTGACCTTATTATGTTTTTCAACATCAGTAAGAAATAGATTCCTCCCAATTGTAAGAGAGCTCATGAAACAGCAGGGATATTGAAGTAGAGGATCAATTATTTTTTTGCAGTAATTTTGAACTTTAAATGGCTGTAGCACAGCCTGTGTAAACAAGAAGACAAACCAGCTTATTGAAAAGCGGTGTGCAAATTATCCAGACCACGAAAAGCTGAGGTAAACAAACTGTTCTGTTTTCTAATATCCTTCAGTGTTTGCACAGTGTCTCATCAAAGAGCAAGTACCCCAGACACTGTTTTAGAAGACACAAACCAAAACTGAAAACATTTTGTCACTGATTTAAATATAAACCTTAAAACATGTCTAAGAAATTTGAAAATTGCTAACATTGCTGCTTATAGGTTAAATCCTATTCACTGTAACCTCAAGAAAAGATCTTTGATATGATTAAAAAAAAAGTTAAGGAGTATATGAAAATAGAAACAAAAAGTGTATATGTGTTATAAATGTAACAATTGTTGCATTTATGAAATATTCTAATTTCTGAAATGCCTTTATATCCACATCACTCAACCCTGGCAGCATCTTAATAAGACATGAGTTCAAACAGGCTTGATATCTTACAAATGCTGCAGTAATGAAGACTGAGGCTCGCTCAGGCAGGTTAAATAGCACCAGGTCATACAAGCACCTGAAACTATCTAATATAGCCCGTTGTTCTTTCTCTTTAGTATATATGAGAACTCCCAACTTTTGAAATGCAAATCATTAAGCTTCAATATAGTCTGCCTCACCAGAGTCTATAATTTCCATTTCCATCTGCTGCATTCAGGCAGGAACTTCTCATTTGTGCTGATATGGGAGTTACATGAATCATTGGGCCTTTAAACAATGCAAGCTCTTAAGTGTACTTCATTTGAATAAAATTGTCTGTATGTGGCACATGCAGAACTCCACGCCGTCTAAAGGGTAGGAAACAGATCACTGATAAGGGAGCTGTCTGAAAAGCTTCTGCAAAAATGGCACATGAGTTGAAAGACACATTCCTTCCTGTGTGGGGACATTGTTTCCTGCTGGAAGAAGGATTGGGGTGAGGTAAAGTTTGGACCAAGCCACCAATTCACCCGTCTCAATGGAACTGACCTAAAGAGAGAGATGACTGGGTGTCAGGGTAATACAGTCCTGAAACCAGTTAGAAAAAAAAAGCGGTATGTTTTTTTGAAAGGTGCTAAGGTATTGTGAAAAGTAAAGAAACGAAAATGAGGAGTGAGAAACCCCTAAAATTTAAATAATATGATTCTTTCTTTATATAAATCAAAAATTGCCATTGATTTGGATATTTTAGCTTTTTTAAAGCTATTTTTAGTTGTTTAACATTAGCAAAAGGCTGCCAGATATTATTCTATCTCCTCAGCATCAAAATTAGTATGAATAATTAAAATGCTAATGAAAATAATAGTGGCATTCATTGGGTTGTAACTATATGCCACTTCTCTGAGGACTCTACTGGTATTAACTATTATATACATAAATCATGACTCTTATTTTAAATACCAAGACAATAATGTATAGCAAGTTTAAGTAGCTCTCCCAAAAGAAACTACAAAACTATTAGGTGGCAGATGGAGAAACACGTAGCTCTACAGAATTCACTCTTACCATTTTTCAGGCTATGATCTGAAAATAATAATGAATCTGCTTGCTCATTTACTATGGTTTTGTTTTTTATATGCATTTAAAAATTACATTTTGGTTAACTCAAGAGTTTATGTAAATTCTAAATCCAAATGATACTGCTTGAATATTTCCAGTTTTATTTTGGAACAAAGACTGTTTTGCTTGATGAGATAATGGGATGTAAACCGAAAAGTACCCGAGACAGGTCTCAATCGGTTTAGAAGTTCATTTAGCCAAGGTTGTTAAAGACGTGCCCAGGAGACGGACCTATGCCTTTGTCTAAAGATGATTTTTGAGGGCTTCAATATTTAAAGGAGATAAAGCTGGCTGGAGGGAAAGAGAGGAGGATATGGTCACATGACTGAATCTACATGTTGTAAGAGAAAAGGAGCAGGTAGGGGAACAGTCAATTATGTATGGTACAAGTACAGACTAATCCATAATTTTCATAAGATAAGGTGAACATAGACTAACTACCTGTGGAGATATTTAACCATTCATTAGTAGTTATCTGCTTAGGAAAAAAACAAGACGGTGTCTTTCATGACTTCGCTTTCAGCCTAATATTTCTTTTTGGCTGAGTGAATCAGCATCCCAAGTTTTTACTTTTCTTTCACAGGGAAGAAAACAAATTTTGCATTCTTATATTGTGATTCTTGTAATTTCCTAGGAAAGTGATCTAATAACACTGGATGACCTTATGTAAAAATGATTGCCCTGATGCATAACGTGGTATAGAAAAGCCTATAGTCACTTTACATCTTTAAAGATAGCGTTAAATTATTACTACCTACCAGAACATGGCTTTCACCATGTTATAGACTTTATCTACATGTAAACATACATGCATACGTATGTGTATGCATGCACATACACAGTTGATCTTCATATGTGTAAATTGGCCTCCTTGCTATTTATTGGTAACCCCAAAACCAACACTTAAGGCACTTTTGTGGTCATCTGTGGACACACACAAAGCAGTAAAAACCTTGAGTCACTCGATACACATTGCCAGCTAAGTTGAACAAGGTGACACTTTGCCTTCCTGTTTCAATGTTCATATTATTAACAAGTATTTTGACAATTTAGTGCCACGTTTTTCACATTGTGTTTTTTTCATGGTCTTTTCTCTCCTTACAAAAGCCACCAAGCATAATGAAGTGCTCTAATGTGCTTTATGCAGAAAATATGTGCATTAGATAAGCTTCATTCAGGCATGAGTTACAGTACTATTGGCTGTGAGTTCCGTGTTAATGAGTCAACAGTATATTAAATACGGCATCTTTAAACAGAAACAACTGTAAAACAAGGTCAGGTATAGATTTGTTGTTAAAAAGACTGTGACTGAGGCTGGCAGGCACCCAGTCCTATCTTTCCCCTAGGAGCAGTGCTTCAGTTTTTACCAGTTTAGCGTTCCTGTGACTGAATAGAACATGACTGCCACAAATAGTGATTTATTCTGGCCAAAAAAGAGTACCTCATGCCAATCCATTCCAGTGCTAGTACCTTTCTAAGAGGGTGTCCCAAATCACCTCTACCATCATGTCAGGGCCCTGTCTCCATTTGCTCCCTGGAATATTTTATAATTTTCCTTTCTAGAATAATTTCAGTTACAGCATAAAACTGTGTTTTCTTCAAAACAGCTCTACTTTTGTCATATAAATAACCCCAATATCTATGCAACAAGAATTGTGTATGCAAGCAAGATGAGGGTCATTTATCGCAGAATTAATGTATTGGTATATGGCCCACATGTTCAGGTTAAAATAGAGAAATGAGAGAAGGGAGGAGAAAGAAATTGTTAAATAGGGACCTAGAAGAAAGCATAATGAATGAAATCTGTGGTACAGTATAGACATTAGCCCCAGAAAGGACTGTATTTTCCTTGAGACAGAAAAGACAAGGAATGGAGAGAGAAAAATGAAGGAAGAAGTAGAAAATACAGAAAACAAAAAACTTGCAAGTAGATAACTTACAGGAGTTTGGATTGGGTGATTTTTATTTCCAATTAAAAGAAGGGCGAAGTCATGTACAGATTCAATATTTTTTGAAAACCTGCATTGTACATTATAGATAAATGATGAAAAGAAACATAAATAGAAGCTTATGGTGATCTTTCTGAAAATACCCTTAAACATTGTCTTTTTCATTATTATAGTTCAGAAGCTCATAAGGGAATGCAGTTCTCCTTAAAAAGTATGTACATGAAAATAAATACTTGGAAAGTGAAGTCCTTTGTGATAGCTCTTTATGTATCTTAAAACTTAAGAGTGGTGAAAGGCTTGTGTACCTTTTCTATCATTTTTAATTCTATTGGTAATTATAAAAAGCTTACGAATTTTGGGGATTGTAATGAAACTGGAAAAAAGAATTGAGTTTTATGAAAATTCCTTAGAAAAACATAAGCTGAAAAATTTTATTGTCCCTGTAGTTTATTCTTTGCAATTTACCATAATGTATTTTGAAGTTTAAAAATGTATTTATAAACCAAACTTACTGATGTTATTTCAAAATATTTAATAAAATGCATATTTTATAATTTACCTTTATTAACTTTTAAAAAAGTGTGCTATTTCGGGAAATATAGAAAGTAAAAATAAGCAATAATACTACAATATAAAATTCTTGTCTTGATTCTTAGAGATTACTATGGATACTACTGATAGTTCTTCTAGATTTCTATGCGTGTGTGTGCATGTCTGCGTGTATGTGTGTGTGTGCGTGCACATGCGTGTGTGTGCCCATGTGCACGTGCATGCATGTGTGTGCGTGCATGTGCACATGTGTGTGCGTGTGTGTCATGTGTGTGCGTGTGCATGTGTGTATGTGTGCGTGTGTGTGTGCACGTTTTTGCATAATTGTCATTATTGCTAGCATTTATTTAAAGTATTTGGGAAATTTACTCAGCATTATTTCACCTGATCAGCCTCATATTATCATATATAAAATGATACTTAAATGCACTAAAATTATATTTAAATCGACTGAATATAATTGATGGAAATTAGGAAAAAAAAAACACTAATGCCCAGGGCTGTGTAAGCCCCTATGACAGTCACTTGGTAGCAGAAGTAAGATTCAGACCAGACTACCTTTAACCTGTGTCTGTACTTTTCATAAATTTCTCTTTTCAATAAGAGCACATTATGAACATATTCCTATGTCTATTATATAAAATAAATTCCTAATGGTTTAATAAAACCCATGGCTTAAATTTATTGCAATTTTTAAATTAGTTCCCGTGATTAGGTATTTTGATTGTTCCTAATTTTTCTTTATTAGACAGAGTACTCTAATGAGAAAACTTACGTGAATGCCTTTATTAATTTGTCCTTTTATTTTCTCAGGCTAAATTGCTAGAAGTAGAAACACAATTGCTGAATTGGAGTTTGTGTACCTCTTACCCTGTCAAATTGCCCTCTAGGTGACTATGCCAGGTTATACTCCAACAAAAAGTCTATATAAGTGTCTCTCTCTGTACACTTTTGCTAGCCCTGGTCATTACGTTTCTTTTCAATCTTTATCCATTTCATGCAATTCTATTTGGAAATAATAAGAATGTAAATGCACTCTTCCCCTAAAATGTTAAGCACTATCTGAGAAATTATACAGGGTGAGGAAGGAATTTCCGAAAACAGTTTCCAATAAGACTTAACATTCTTTAGCGATCAATTTTTCACCAATACTGCAGTAAATCCAGATGTTTCAGATTAGTTCATTTTTATGTCCACCAGTTAGTAGTTCAGACTAATAAAACTATACCCCTGTTTGGGAGGGGAATATCACACATCGGGGCCTGTTGGTGGGTGGGAGAGCTAGGGAAAGGATACCATTAGGAGAAATACCTAATGTAGATGACGGGTTGCTGGGTGCAGCAAACCACCACAGCACGTGTATTCCTATGTAACAAACCGGCACATTCTATACATGTATCCCAGAACTTAAAGCATAATAAAAAACAAAAAGAAAAAAGCTATACCCCTATTTGGCTTATTAAATAAATGACAATTTTCCTGATACAAAGTTAAAAACATATATTGACTGATTCAATTTTAAAAATTAAGTGCCAATCCATTATTTCATAAGACTTTTTCCGATGAATTTTCACTTAAATGGTGTTGTTTCAATGACATAATAAGAAAAGATTTGACACATTTAGAAATGACTTTAATGGATTATAAAATAAATTCTTACTCAGTTCCTAAAGGTCCCCTAGTAACATTCTGAATCTGTAAAACAATAAGAGTGAAAAAGGTAATTCACAAACTAGTTCAGATTACTAAAACAAGGATGGATCAACCTTGGCCTGGTAATGTATAAGTATTTCCAAGAAAGAGGAAATTCACATAACTTGCTTCTGATTTTTGTATCATCCTGGCAATCTTAATTTGCCATCTGCCATTATTACCATGGTCCATTCTCTTCTATCTGATTTGTAACATTAGTCAAATATTTCTTTCATTACATGAACAAGATTATTGATATTCTGGTCACGTATAACTCACAATCACGTTAAATTCCATTCCGTTTTAGGTACAGAGACATGCAACTATATTTTGAGAACAATTTAAGCCAAGACACAGGCTGTTGTAGAAATATGTAGTAACTAATCTTCCCAAATTCTTCTGAAACGTTCTTTTGTGAAGAAAAATATACGTGAAGTAACACTGCAAAAAATTCTAATCATTTCTCCAAATACCCTACATTTTAAGTTTAAATAAGGCCTGAATTGTACTAGAAATCACAAGATACACGGACATTAGTCATTATAAATGGCTCTATCCATCCCCTTGCCACGTTTCACTATAAATGTCTACTGGACTATTTACATAACAAAATTAACCTCATTGGCCTTTTATGAAGGCCAATGAGATTAATTTTTCTTGGCCTTTAGTGCCACATAACACTCTCTTCCTTATATAACATGAAAGCTGGTGTTTTTATGTTATAGGTATTATGTATCGTGTAATTGATATTTCCCTTTTTGAGTTTGCTGCTAGGACATCCTAAAACAAATTTACAATTTGTTTTTAAAAGCATACAGCGCCTAATGACATGGGTGAGTGGAATTAACCTCAAATTTTCTTTACTATTCTACCCTTGATTTTTTCCTTCTGTACATATAATTATTTATAAGGCACCTCAAGTCCCTTTGAAAATTAGTGGGATATGAATACTTTTACAATAAATTTATTAACTGTCTCATTTCAATGTTGACCATATGAAGCATTTTTATAATTCTTTTAACTAAAAGAAAAGGAAAGTAAGGTAAGAATATTGGATTAGGAAATTTGTTTAAAGCACCAACCATGTAAATACAAGATTACATGAGAATTAAAACAAGTATAAAAATCTGACTTGCTGTTTGAGACATTTATAAAGTCCCATAAAAGGAAGTGGGTGGGAATCACTTGAGTCCAGGAGTTTGAGACCAGCTTGGACAACATAGCAGTACCCCATCTCTACGTAAAAAATTAGCCAAGCATGATGGTATATGCATGTAGTGCCAGCTACTCAGGAAGCAGAGGCAGGAAGACCAATTGAGCCCAGGTGGTGGAGGCTATAGTAAGCTATAGTTACATCACTGCATTGTAGCCTAGGTGACAGAGTGAGATCCTATCTCTAAAAAATTTTAAAAATGAGGAGAGAAAAAATGAGAAAAACTTTGGAGTTTATTTGGACATATAAAAGAACAGCTGTAATTAAGATGAAGAGACCTCCAGGGAATTCTGGCTTTCAGTCTCTTAAACCCAGTCCTTAGGAGAATGTCTAAATTATTCTACATCTTGTTTCCTAAAGCCAGAACCTCACCTGGAAAC
The DNA here is from genome assembly GCA_963573385.1 of Cacajao melanocephalus. Lineage (NCBI taxonomy): Eukaryota > Metazoa > Chordata > Mammalia > Primates > Pitheciidae > Cacajao > Cacajao melanocephalus. The sequence continues at coordinate 72,093 of CAUYLG010003534.1, forward strand.
CTCCAGGGACAAACGAGACAAAAGGCAAAGCGAGCAATGGAGTCAAATACGTAATTAGTGGGTTGTCAATAAGTTGTATTAAGTACCTAAAAAGTCTATTTCAGGACAGTTTTGACAAGGTATTGAAGTGAAAAATACCTCAAAGCCCTCTATGATAATGAACCACTGCCACTTAACCTATTTCTTATTCTTTCTCAATGCCTCCTAGAGCCATTCAAGTTACATCTTAAATAGGGAGGCTTTGGAAAGGTGGGAGAAATGTATACAACCAGCACCATCCCTGTAAAATGACGTAGGATGGTACAACCGACTGAATAGCCTATCAGCTACTAAAGTGTGAAAATAGTTTGAGGTGGAATACTGGAGTTATCCAAGGCTATATTCTGTGCTTGGCAATGGAAGCAGTGCGTCTAATCAAAGAACACCAACTTTTTTAGTCTGCCAAGAGCCGTATCATCATCATTCTCTCACTCTTTTAACAAAAGTTTTTACTCACTTAACCTCTTTGGATGTCACGTTCCTCATCTATACAGTAGAATACATAAAATATGTGAGAAGTATCAGGTACCAATCTGAGGAGAAAATAAGTCTTCAAAACGGAAAATTTAAAAAAAATCATTTTATTCCTTTCTTTTCCATTCCAAATTTTAGCAGCTAATCAAATTTCCTAATTGCGCTTTAAGAAAGCACTGCATTTAGGGGAATACGCTTATAATGCCGTAATTCTAATACTCCTTAAATGAGACAAAAGAGTCAATATATTCATTTAGAAATCATTGGTAATGTATTCATTGTAATTTTTAGTGTATATTTCCAAGGCTACACAAGTGGGAAGAGTTTGGAAATTTATATAGTTAACAAGTTCCCTAGGTACTGTCTGAGGAAGGCATTTGGGAGGCACAGATTCAGTTAACCACATTACAGTAGTAAAGAGAGCTGACATTTTCACAGTGTAATTTAACGGAAAACACACACACACACACGTCTGTTCTCCAGAAGATGGCAATTGACCAACCCCTTCTGTAATTCATTTTCCTTCTTTTTAACGTCTCCTTAATCTTCTCAAATGTTTTCTGCATCTTTACCAAGTTTCTGTCCTCTCACTCAAGAATTCATTTACATTTCCAGCTGTAACTCTCTTCTCAATGCAAATGCGTATTATTGTCCCAACTTTTCTCCTAAAATGCATTATTTATCTCTGACTCCATATTGTACACTATTTCCTTCATGTCCCAGCATCTCTTCAGACCTTGCAGTGAAAAGCTGATGTCTCCCCTTGTCACCACCTCAAGGAGCTCCTCATTTGTGCAAAAACAAAGCATGATCCTGACACTTCCTATTATTAGGACAGAATTTAAAGCAACAAGTGGGAAACGACTATGTCCAGGAGGTGTTTAGTAGGAGGACTTACCAATCCAGACCAACAGGACTTGGATGGCAGGCCTGACAGATGAGCATATTTCTAGGGAAGATTGTAGCTCTCTAACTTGATGAAAACAGAATTTGAAGACTAAAAAGATTAGTATTTAAAAAAGCTGTAAATTCTTTAAACTTAAAATAATTCATGCTCGGCAAATAGTCTGGGGGGAAAAATACCAAGATTAAATAAAAGAATAAAGAAAAAGTCAATTTTCTTTCCGCATTGCAATCTGTTCCCCCAATTCTACACTCTGATGTTAACACTTTTTTTCTATTTTCTTACACATCTTTTTTAGAAATAGGTTATGCATATAGAAACATCTGTATAATGATACACTTTTTGTTTTATAATTTTTGTATTCTATGCAAATTTTCTGCATCTGGTCTTGAATCTCTCAGAAAAAAGGATTGACCCTTTATGAAATTAATAATCATAGAATGGTCACAGTTAATGTTTGTGAATTGCTCGTTACTTTGTGTCAGGCACTATCTAAGTCTTGTATATTATTATTTAACTTTCTCTAGCTCTCCCAAAATAGAACTATTATCTATTTTCTATCAGTGAAGAGACAGAAGCCTAAATAAACTAATTGTTAAAACTCAATCTGTAAGGGCAAAACCAAGGTTGAAAGCAGGTAGTAGGACTCTAGATCCTACTCTTTATCCGTCATCCCCTACAGTAACCCTGATCTGAAGCAGATTAGGAAAAACAAACATAGAAAGTTCCTGAATTAAATATCTTTAGTAATAGTCTATCCATTGAGTTATAATGAATGGTGAACTTTAAAAGATGGGCAGTGTATACATATACATATACACACAGAGATACATAACATACATATACATAAATAGATACACTTTCTGTCCCTGGCGCATAGAGATTTTCTTTGAAACACAGTCTCACTCTGTTGCCAGGCTGGAGTGCAGTGATGTGATCTCAGCTCACAGCAACCTCTAGCTCCCAGGATTCAAGTGATTCTCCTACTTCAGCCTCCTGAGTAGCTGGGACTACAGGCGTGTGCCACCATGCCCAACCATTTTTGTATTTTTATTAGGGTCAGGGTTTAACCATGTTGGCCAGGATGGTCTTGATTTCTGGATCTCGTGATCTGCGCACCTCAACCTCCCAAAGTGCTGGGAGTACAGTTATGAGCCACCACGCCCGGCCTTAGAAAGTTTCATAAAGATCTGTAGCACAGTCTCCTTTTGTAAAGAAATATTTTTCGATCTTGATATCACAACTGCAGTAAGTTGGAGCAGCAGGAAACTGAGAAGTAGCAGAAGAGAGAGAATACATTTTTTACTCACCAGAGAGTGTGGATAAGGACAAAAAGAACTGGAGGGTTAATTAGGAGTCCTCTGGAAGCTAACTAACTTTTTTTTTTAATGGGGAGCAGCTTTTGTGGAGTGGTTATTAATGGAAAGAGCAGGCTCATCCAGTGTTCATTTTTAACATCTTGGGTTTTACAAAATAAATGCATTGATAAGGAAGTATAGTAGAAGACTGGGGTTAGCTGCTGATTGAAACTGTAGAAGTATGAAAAATTGAGTATTCAACTTACTCTCTCAAAATACTTTATCACAGATCTTAGAAGTAGGAATTTAAAAATTAAAATTGATGTTATATTAAAACAACATTTGTATAGAGAGAACATGAAATAGGTTTTATTTCCAGGCACAGAGCCTTCAAAGATGATGTACCTGGATGAGATTTTCAAACCAAACCTGCAAAGTCATGGGGAATGGCAGAGTGGCTGGAATGAGTTGGGCAGCTGAAGTGAAAAATAGCAATTTGGCAGACTTTACCAACATGTCAGTTGTGGTTGAAGGTAATATGACCTATTGGAGTTAATTCCAACTTTTCAGAGAAATGGGTTTCTCTGGATACGTTTTTGTTTTTAGAGAAAAAGTATTTTGTAAGCATACAGGATATAGGGTGAAATAGATAAAGATCATATATTCAATTTTTACTGGCTAGAATATAAATAATTTATAATAATTTCCAATTGTAAAATATGCTACAGAACATTTGAAAGGGAGAGAAAAAACTGCTGAAAATTGCTGGGAATTGATCCATGGATTGAAATATCTACAGATCAGCTTACTCTGTATCCTATTAATAAAACTGGCCAAAGTTGAAGGAGTTACCTACTCAAGTTGGAAGATACTTCAAAGCAAGACAGGCGGAAAAAGAAGTGAAGAGATACAACGTACGACCAAATACATCTTGGATGGGATTGGACAGCGAATTCAGCCTCGGCAGAGAATCAAATGAAACCAAAATGAGCTGATCAACAGGAACAGTTTACTATGGTACTGAAGATGAGCATAAAAAAGGCAGAAGGATAACCAAGTCCTTTCAAAGGACACTTTGAGAGATTTCGCATCTTAGAGGAGGAGAACTTCTCAGCATTGATGTTCAAGGCATGTAAACATTCTGGGAAATTTTTGAGAGGAGACAAGATACTTAATTTTAAGCATTATTAAAGATACTTTGACATATCTTACTGTATTTTATCTTCAGAGAAATTTTCTAATATGCTTAGTAATGTCTCTGTTTTACAAATGAGAATACTTACACTTGGAGAAAAAGAGAAACTTCTCTAAGGTTATCTAAATATTTAGTAAAATAACATCATTCCAAAAATCCTATTATGTCCACCAAAGTTCATGGTGAAGTGAGAGTTTTGAAAGGCTCTCAAGTTAAATGTTAAAGTAAGTGTTCAAGTATACCTAATAATATGAGCATATGTTAGTTGCAGAGTTGACATTGATGAAAGAATGATAAGGCAGATAAATACAACAGCTCACGCGTGGCGTGTATTGAAGGCCAAGTTACATAGGAAAAGCAGATTTGTTCCTATATAAATTGGCCTTCAGTACATGTGAGTCTATGGTAAATAGGGGAAGCAAGATACTCTGATACTGAATTCTAAACCTCAATTTAAAAAAATACTCAAGAAAATAAAAATTTATATATATATATATATTTTTTTTTTAAATTTATCCCTCAAGAACACATGCTCTTGGAAATGTTAATCAGCGTTCTGTAGTCTAATGGCTAAATAGCTGGCAACTTGATTTGGAAGTGAGATTCATAGCGCATGTTAGCTTAGTAAAGGCTCTGAGAGGTCCTCTGGTAACAAATAATATCAGTACATATTTATAGAGTTCATAGTGATATTTTGATGCATGTAATGTATAGTGAGCAGATCAGGGTAATTAGCATATTCATCTCAAACATTTATTTGTGTTGGGAACATTCAGTATCTTCCATGTATTTTAAAGTATGTTAACTACAGCCATTCTACAGTGGTGTAGAACACTAGAATTTCTTCCCCCTATCTAGCCATAATTTTTTACTTTTTAACAAATTTCTCCCTATCCCTTTCTTCTCAGTACTCTTCCTAGTTGCTAGTATCTTCTGTTCTACTTTTTACTTCTGTGAGATCAATGTTGTTTTTTTAGCTTCCACATATGAGTAAGAACATGGTGGTGTTTAACTTTCTGTCCCTGGCTTATTCACTTTACATGATATCCTCCAGTTCAGTTATTTCACTTCATATGATGTACTCCATTTTTCTGCAAATGACATTTTCATTCTTTTTTATAGTCAAATAGCATTCCATCATGTATATGTACCACATTTTTTAGTCCAGTCATGTGTTATGGAGCATCTGGGTTTATTTGATATCTTGATTATTACGAATAGTGCTATGATACACATAGGGGTCCGGATGTCTCTTTGATACACTGACTTCCTTTCCTTTGGATAGATGCCCAATAGTGGGATTGCTGGATCGTATGTTAGTTCTACTTTTGTTTGTTTTGAGGAATATTCATACTGTTCTTCATAGTGGTTATAGTAAATTACATTCCCACCAACAGCGTATACAAGTTTGCTTTCTCTTTGTCCTTGCCACCATTCGTTGTAACTTTCATTTTCTTTCTTTTTTGTTGTTGTTGTGTTGAAATGGAGTCTCACTCTGTTGCTCAGGCTGCAGTGCAATGTCATGAACTTGGCCCACTACAATCTCCCACTCTCAGGTTCTAGCAGTTCTCCTGCCTTAACTTTCCAAGTAGTGGGGATTAGAGACACCTGCCACCATGCCCAGCTAATTTGTTTATTTTTAGTGGAGACAGGGTTTTGCCATGTTGGCCAGGCTGGTCTTGAACCCCTGGCCTCAGGCAATCTGTCCATCTTGGCCTCCCAAAGTGCTGGGATTACAGGCATGAGCCACCATACCCAGCTTATTTTTGTTTTGATAGTAGCCATTCTAACTAGAGTGAGATGATATCTCGTGGTAGTTTTGATTTGCATTTCCCTTATGATTAGTGATGTTAGCATTTTTTCATATTTGTTACGTATTTTCATGTCTTCTTTTGAGAAATGTTTATTCAGATCATTTTCCAATTCTTTAAACTGGATTGTTGTTGTTGTTGTTGTTGTTTTGTTTTTCTGTTCAAATGTTTGAGTTCTTTGTATATTCTGGATGTTAATCCCTTGTTGTATGAGTAGTTGTCAAATATTTGCTCCAGTTCTATAGTGTGCCTTATCACTTTGTTGATTGTCTCCTTTCTGTGCAGAAGCCTCATAGTTTAATATAATCCCACTTACTTTTGCCTTATTGATTTTTGCCTGTGCTTTTGAGGTTTATTCATATAATCTTTTCCCAGTCAATTGTCCTGAAGCATTTTGTTTTCTTCTAGTAGTTTCATAGTTTAGGGTCTTATATTTAGGTATTTGATCCATTTTGAATTGATGTTTATATAGAATGGGATGCAGGGATCTAATTTAATTCTTCTGCATGTAGCTACCCAGTTTTCCTAGCACCATTTATTAAAGATACTATCCTTTCACCAATGAGTATTCTTGGCACCCATGTCAAAAATCAGATGGCTGTAGGTATGTGGATTAATTTCTGGGCTCTCTATCTGTTTTATTGATCTGTTTCTGTTTTTATGCCAATGTTATGCTGTTTTACAGTTACTACAGCTTTGTAGTATATTTCGAAGTCTGGTAGTGTGATGCCTTCAGTTTTGTTGTTTTGTCTCAGGATTGTTTTGGCTACTTGGAGTATTTTGTGGTTCCATATACACCTTAGGATTATTTTTCTATTTATTGAAAAATTTCATTGCTATTTTGATGAATATTTACTTTAATCAGATTTCTTTGGATAGTTTTGTGATCCAAACAATTTACTTCTAATCTATGAGCATGGAGTACCTTTTTCTTTGTATCTTCAGTTATTTTCATCATTGTGCTGTAGTTTTCCTTGTAGAGTTTTTGTTTTTAACCTCCTTGTTTAAATTTATTCCTAGGTATTTAAAAACTTTTTTATAGCTATTGTAAATGAGATAGTTTTCCTGATTATTTTTTTAGCTAGTTCATTTTTTGAAGTGAAATGTGACTTAATTTTCATATTAATTTTTATGTTATGCAACCTTGCTGAATTTAACAAGTGTGAAATTTTTGGTAGACTCTCTAGATTTTTCCGTGTACGAATCATGTCATCCAAGTACAAACAATTTGACTTCCTTTCCAATTTGTTTGCCTTTTCTTTCTCTTACCTAATTGTTCTGGGTAGGACTTTGAGCACTATGTGTAATAAGACAGATGAAAGTTGTCTTTTCCAGTTCTTAGAGGAAAAGATTTTAGCTTTTCACTGATCAGTAAAATGTTAGTTTTGTGCTTGTCATATATGATCTCCATTCTGTTGAGATATTTTCCTTTTATACCTAATTAATTTAGAGTTTAAATTATTAAAGGATGTTGAAATGTCTCAAATGTATCTATTGATAATACGGTTTTTGTTCTTCATTATACAGATGTGATGTATCATATTAATAGATTTGGATATGTTGAACCGTTCTTGCATTTCTGAGATACTTTTCATTTAATCATGGTATATTATCTTTTTGATGTGTTGTTGGATTTGGTTTGTTAGTATTTTAAGATTTTTATATGTCGTTCATCAGGCTATTGGCCTGCTGTTGTCTGTTTTGCTGTTTTTGTGTCTCGAATGCTTTTCATGTATGGTTATGCTGGCCTCATCAAAGAGTTTATGGAGAATACCTTCTGCTTTATTTATTTATTTATTTATTTATTTATTTATTTTTGGAGTAGTTGGAGAAGAATTGGTGTTAACTCTAAAGATATGGTAGAATTCAGTTGTGAACACATCTGATCGCAGATTCTTTCTTTTTAGGACATTTTTCATTATTCAATTTTTTTTTAACTTATTATTGGTATGTATGTCCAGGTTTCCTGTGTCTTCTTGGTTCAATCTTGATAGATTGTATGTACTCAGGAATTTATCTATTTCCTCTAGGTTTTAAAATAAATTCAAGCGTAGTTGTTAATGGTGTTCTCTAATAATTCTTTATATTTCTTTGATCTCCAGTGTGACTTATTGTTCATTTCTGATTTCACTTGGGTCTACTCTTTTTTTTTATAAGTCTAGCTAATGGCCTTTCAATTTCGTCTTTTCAAAAAACCTACGTTTTGCTTTATTGATCTTTTTTTTTCTTACTCTCAATTTTGTTTATTTCTGCTCTGATCTTTATTATTCCTTGCTACTAATTTTGGATTTCATTTTTTGTTTTCCAGATGTTCATTGTTTGGTTGTTTATTTAAAATTTTTCGAGTTTTTTTTTTAGACATTTACTGATACATACTTGCCTCTTAATACTGCTTTTGCTGTGTTTCATAGATTTTGCTACATTGTGTTTCCATTTTTATTTTCTTCAAGAGATTTTTAAATTTCATTCTTAATTATTGCCTTCACCCATTATTTGGGAGCATATTGTTTAATTTCCATGAATTTTTATTATTTCAAATGTTCCTCTTGTTACTCTTGTATTGCATTGTGATTGATGGGATACTTGATAAGATTTTGATTTCAAAAATATTTAAACTTGTTTGATGTCTTAACATGTGGTCAATCCTTGAGAATGTTTCATGTGCTAATGTACAGAATGTGTATTCTCCAGCTGTTGAATGAAATGTTTTGTAAATTAGATCTATTTGTTCCATGGTGAAGTTTAAAGCTAATGTTTATTTTTCTGTTTTGTCTGATTTAAGTATAAATATTCCTGTTGGCTTTTGGTTTCTGTTTGCATGGAACATCTTTTTTTAATCACTTTACTTTCAGTCTATATGTGTCTTTAAAGATGAAATGAGGTTCTTGTGGGAAACATATAGATAGATTGATAGATATATATATATGTATGTATGTATACATATAGAGACAATAATTTTTCAAATCTATTCAGTCAGTTTATATCTTTTAAAAGGGGAATTTTTTATTTACATTCATGGTTATTATTGATAGGTGAGGACATAACCTGTCATTTTATTGATCTCGTCTTGTTTTGTATATCCTTTGTTTCTTTTCTCTTTTATTGTTTATGGTTGATTTTCTGTAATGATGTGGTTTGATTCTTTTACTCTGTGTATCAGTCAGTTTGAGTTTTTTATGTTTCCATGATGGTATTTGCCACCTTTTTACTTCTGCACTTATAATTCTCTTGAACATTTCTTGTGAGGCTGGCTAGTAGTAATGAGTTCTCTCAGTTTTGCTTGTCTGAGAAAGATTTTATTCCTCCTTCATTTTTGAAAGATGGCTTTGCTGGATATAGTATTCTTAACTGATAGTTTCTTTTTTTCTTCTAGTAGTTTGAATATATCATGTTATTCTCTCCTTGCCTGTAAGGTTTCTGCTGAAAAGTATGCTGTTAATCTAATGGGGATTCCCTTATATGTTAATTAATGGTTTCCTCTTCCAGCTTTTAGAATTCTTTCTTTGTCCTTGATTTTCTTCAATTTGACTATAATGTGCATGGAGAAGACCTATTTGGACTGAATCAGTATGAAATTCTTTGAGCTTCCGGGATTGTCCCTCTCTCTAACAAAACAGGATGTTTTTGCTATGATTTCATTATATATGATTTTCTCACCTTTATTCATTTTTTCTTGAATGTCTATAGTATTTGTTCACTCTAGGCACAGTCGCTCATGCCTATAATCCCGGTACTTTGGGAGGCCAAGGTGGGTGCATCATCTGAAGTTAAGAATTCAAGACCAGCCTGAACAACATAGTGAAACCCTGTCTCTACTAAAAATACAAAAATTAGCTAGTTGTGGTATAGTCCCAGCTACTCAGGAGGCTAAGGCAGGAGAATTGCTTGAACCCAGGAGGTGGAGGTGGCAGTGAGCCAAGATCATGCCACTGCACTCCAGCCTTGGTGACTCCATCTCCAAAAAAAAAAAAATTGTTCACTTAATGGTCTCCCATAAATCCTGTAGGCTTTCTTCATTCTCTCTCTCTCTCTCTCTCTCTCCTTTTTTTCACCTGGTCCATTTAAAAATAACTGTCTTCAAGGTCAGAAATTTGTTTCTTCTGCAACTGGTCTAGCCTGTTGTTAAAATTATCAATTGTATATTTTTAAAATTCATTGAATTTCAGTACTTTAGTACTTTAGTTTGGTTCAGCTTAGTACTTCTGTTTGGTTCTTTTTTGTGATATCTACCTCTTAGTTTAATTTCTCATTCAAATCATGAATTGTCTTCCTGAATTCCTTGAATTGTTTATACGTATTCTCTTATATCTCATGGAGTTTCCTTGAAATTTATTATTTTGTATTATTTTTCTGGCATTTCATGTATTTCCTTATGATTGGTATCTGTTTTCTAGAGAATTATTATTTCTGTTGGAGATGTCATGTTTCCTTTATTTTTTATGTTTTATCTGTTCCTACATTAATTTCCATGCATTTGGTAGAAAAGTAACCTAGTTTAATTTTATGCAGTTAATTTCATAGGGAAAGACATATTCTTACAAATGGGTCTTGGGGTGTCAGTTTGGTGGGGTGTGTTGGCCTTTGTTCTAGGTAGACACATTTTGTTTCCATGTAGTTTCTATAGCTGTAACCCATGTTAAAGTCATCTGCAAGTTGCTCAGAGGCCTATGCTGAGAGAGTTTGTGGTGATAATGATGTGGTTTTGCTGAAAATTGGCTTACTGGGTTATTTCTCAGGTTAGAGGTGTATGTGTGCACACAGTGGGTCTGGCAACTTGGTGTCTGGCTCACTGGGTTTCAGGCCACAGGGCTCTTGCTCTGGCTAAGGGCATGGGCATGCAGTTGTTCAGCCAGCCTGGAAGAATGTCTTCCAAAGGCAGCCTGTGGGGCTGTTTATTCAGGCCCACAAAGGAGCAGTTTCCTAGCTAGCTTGAAGGCATATTTCCCCAAGTGGCCCACAGGGCTACTTCTCAGGCCTGAGATATGAGCGCAAGCAGCCTCAGCTGGCCCTGGGGATGTGTCTGCTGGTGGTCAGCCCACAGGGATGTTTTTCAAGCCCAGAACACAATCACATGCTTTCTGGGCTGGTCTAGGAGCATGTTTGCTGTGAGTGGCTTACAGTGCCAGAACACAGACCCTGAAAACAGGTGCTCAGAACACAGGCACCCAGCTGCTCAGTCAGCCTTCTTGTGTGTCTTCTAGGGGCAATCTGCAAGGCTGTAATTCAGGCCTAGAATGTGAGAGAAAGGCTGTTTGCCTCTAGTTGTGTCTGCTAAGCACAGGCACTGGGCTATTTCTGAGGCCCCTGACATGGCTACACAGCTACTCAGCATGTCCACTAGGGGTGGACACCTGAAGCTCAAGGTCAAAGACTTATTCTTTGCTGTTTAGCTGACCCATGCATGTGTCCACTGAGGGAAGACTTTGGGACTGTCTCTCTAACCCTGACTGTAGGCACAGGGGTATTGAGCAAGCCAGAGACATGTCTGGAGCAGGAGGGGTTGCTATGGGGCTATTTCTCAGACAGTGAATGCAGGAACATAGCTACTGCACTAGTCCAGGGGTATATTACCTGCTCAGAGCCTCTGAGTTCTTTCCTGCTTTGGGAAAGGGAGTGCAGCGTTTGGCTAGCTCAAGGGTGGATTTGCCCAAGGCAAGAGTGGATGATTACTTATCTAGCTAGAAGGATGGTGCCAAAGATTGGTTTCTCTACTGTGCAGGACCAGAGTCTCAGCTGATCCTGGACCCACGGTCCACATAGCTGGGGTTGTAGCATTCAGTCACTGTTGTTGGCTTGTCATAATGAAGATGGTGCTCTGTGTTGGAGAAGTACAGTGGCTACGGGCCCCTAGAATAAGGCATATTCCAGAGGTGGCTCTGATCTTGAGATGGCAATATGCTGCAGCAGCTTGGCTCATGGTGGGGAATGAGCCCTCACAGTGGAGGGAGAGAGTACACACCTTGTGCTCCTAATCCAAGCTAATGAATTCCCAGCAGCTCTCCAAACCGGGCTCAGGCTTTGTGTGGACTGTGGGGTTCTCCTCTTGTGTGAGACTGTAGCTGTTTACATCAGTAATGGGGCTTGGGGCGTTCTTCTGCTTACCTTTTCCCTGAAATAGGAAGTCCCTCCTGACTTGGCAAATTAGATCAGGGTTGGGGAGATGAGACTACAGAGTCTAGGTGCATCCATGCTGCCCTCCTGAATCTCCAGTCACTATGGGTGCATCTTCATTGCCCTTTCCCTTTGACACTCCAGTCTAGTCTTAGCTGTTTATTCATTACCTTGGTCCTTTCTTGTGGGAGAGATGAATGCCAGGCAGCTATAGTCAGCCATCTTGATGACATCACTCTGTTTTGTTTTTTCCCTAATTGATCTTAAAGCACTTTTATTCCTCCTGCAATTTATATAGCTATTTATTTATTAGTATTCTTTTGCTTTGGGAAATACTGATGCTGAATAGATTCACTGTCACTGTTGACTAATATCAAGATTCTATGGAAGATTAAGGAAATTTATATTCATTTTGGTTCTATAGCTAACCACAAAACAGTCAAATACTATGCATAACATACTTTCCTTTTTTCATAAAACATGAGTTTACATAGCAATTAGAATATAATTTAGAATTATTTTTCACTGGAGCTATACTGTCACCTTTTCTGTCGATTTCCCGGAAAATTTATGATCGATCACATATTTGTATGATCTTATAAAATGAAACAAGCAGACTTTTTAAAAAACTTACAAGAATTTTTACAGCAAATCTGATTGTTATTTAATGTGCTTGTGTTTATTTGCATTCATAAAGAAAGGGAGAAGGAAGAGAAAAGAAGTGTCAGTTTTTAGGAAATTGTAAGATGCATTGGTTATACTCTATTTCTATGTATTTTGCTATGGGGAAGGAGTTAGAACATTAGCAAGATACAAAAACTCTTGCAATATTTTGAGTGCTATCGAATTACATTTGCTTAAAAATAGAAAAAAATCTTTAAATCTAGAAAGTCTAGGGAATATCATTCTCAACTTGGGGTTATTAGCTTCTGGCATCATTTTATTAGTGCAGTTGTAATTATGGATTATAATACCTACTGGCTCTTCATTTCTCTCTGCCACCAGAGGGAGATGGAAACTCACTTGTAGGGCTTCAGCACTGATCGCCAGTGATAACATTTAATATTATCCAGCTCTCTCTATCAGGGAGCTTCATTACCAAATTATTTCTAGGCCTTGATAAGGTAAAGCCTGTGCTATTGAGGAGTGTTAGTGCAATCTCAAGCTTAATTCATATGACAAAAAGAAGATTATTTTACGCAGAACAGTCCAAGAGAAATGGTGGAATTTATGGCATAATCAAAGTTGGTGTTTGACAAGGGAGACCACTACCTAATAATAAATGAGTTGACTCTCTAAATTTTGGACAAATGTTTTGCTTGCAATGTTGCAGTTTGCATACTGTAACTTAGAGCAAATAACGACAGTGCTTTGTTTTTTAAAGTTAAGAGGCAGGTTTTCCAGAGGGGCTGACCTGCTCTTTTAACTTAATTTTAAATTAAAGGATAAAAAATTCTGTGTATTTATTTGCTTTCACTTTTACTTCTAAATATACTTGATGGAAATTTACTGAATTTCCATCAAGATATTCTTTTTTAGTATTTTTCCCCCGCGTATAACAAATATTACAGATAAATCAGCAAGACTGTAGATTATTTACGTCATCTTTCTTATTCTTGCTTGACGTTATTAAATTCATAAATGAACGTTATTAAGATCTCTTATTTTTAAGTCTAATGTATTATGGTAATATAAGCTGGTTCCATAACATTGACAAAAATAAAATCTCTTTGTGTTTTAAGTAAAAATGACCTAGCTACTTGTGAAGATTTAGCTCTCCAAGTGTGCTTTTACTAAACAATAACACTACAGGAAAATTTTTTAAATAGATTAGTTTATTAATATTTTCTTTATTCTGAAAATTTTACTTAAAAGTAGAAATAAAAAACTATATTAATTTTGCTTCCTATATCCTACTGTTACTTAGCCCAGTTACTTGGCATTTTGAATGTTATGAAAATTTACATCTAAATGGAAACACAAAAGCAACACTTTTTTGAAGTCTGGAAAAATGAATTTACAGATGTGAAAGTTTAGGTACAAACTAGACCAAGGTGTCAAGATAGTAGTAAGCAGTTGAGCTAGCATTTGGACCAAAGGTTATGACTCCAGAGATGCTATATTTACCGTAAAATAGTAACACCAAGGAATTACAACTCTTCTCTAGCTGATAGGATGATTTTGTCATTTGCATGCATGCCTTCTCTATTATCTGTATTTTCTACAAGGAATCTGTATTACTTTTCTATTAAGAAAAATGTATACAGCTAGCTGCATGTTAGGGAAATAAATAATTGCACTTATAAGCAAAAACAGATGTTGAGTCAGGTCTAGTGAATAGTGCATGCCTATGACGAAAAAACGTGGAATAAACAAATAATAATGTCCCAAAGGCTCACATGTCTGTATATTGAAGTGAACTTAGTCAGTTTCTTAATTAGTTCATTGAAGTATAAATGGAATATAAAGAAAAGGAAGTCTGACAATATTAAATGGAGAAATTTGGAAAGTAATTTTACATGTTGACATATTTATACCAATTAAACTGCCTCACATTTTATATTTCATTTTACAGTGATCTCTAAGATAGTGCCTAATAAAATTCATATACATATATTAGCCAATTATGCATTTGAAGTGGAGGGGTTAAGGTCTACGTTTAACTCAATACTACACTGCTTTTTCAGTTGTCATTTTTAATATATTTGCATTTATATATATGTAAATATTTTTAAAGTCCTTCCCATACCACTTTCTAGCAGCTGCCCCACCTGCAACAAACTTGTTAGTTAAATTAATAGGAAAAGCAGTTTAAAAAGTAAATAAATAACTTCCCGATTAAAAACTAGACCTAAAATCCCATTCATCAGCATGCTGTTCATCCATAGCAATATTATATGAGAGAGGAAAAATACACAGTAAGCACACAACTGACAAATATGCCATTTCAGGTAGAAATGTGCTGCTTCATTTAATTTTTGATGAACAAAATATGTACATCAGCAATCAAAAATCATGACATTTACCCCCTCCTCCATAACTAAAAAGAAATCCTGAGCTCTGTAATCTGGAGTTGTTTTTCAATCCTAGAAAATACGTGAAAAAATCCTTTATTTACCTTAGTGATATTGACAGAATATAATGTTAATATATGATCATGTCAGTCTTAAAACCACTTGCTATGTAATAATTTTAGATAAATTGAGGAATATAGCCTATATCTTCTGTGTACATAATATTTTGGTTTAACTGACCATTAAACTCCAAAGATGTGTTACTGATCTAGATACCAAAGACATAATAGAGTTTTATTCTTAGACTTAACATTTGTATGAGTGCCTGTTTTCAAAAATTTCCCAAAAATAAGTTTCATAAATGTATATGTTATCATATTGTGTTTATCATTCCTGAAATACTTGATTAAGCACTCAGTACAGAAAAATAGAAGCAAGATAAATAACAGAAAATTCACATATTAAGTAGCAAATGGGTAGAAAGTATATATTTTGAAGACTGCATTGGCAACTAAATCTTTAAACCCCATTTCCCTCATCCAAAACATTTAATTCTTCATTTTATCTCTGGACTACCATTTGAGAAATATTATGTGTTAACACCCCTGTGGGTGGCCCATACTCCCAGGGGAAAGGAAGCTTAGCAAGTGTAATTCTGTTTCCTTTCAGGCCCCCAATGAAAATGTCCTAAACAAGGTGTGGATCCAGTGCTTTCAAAGGACTAGTCTTCAGACAGTCCAGAGAGACCCCTCCCCACCTGTTCACCTGTTCCAGTGGAAGTGGCCTCTTTTCCCTCCCTTGGCACTCCTCCTTTATGCCAGCTGTTGATACTATTAGTGTGGAAGAATGCTCAGGTGATACAGCAACCACTGCCAGCCTAGGCACATTGAGTAGGAATGTTCTATGTGCTAAATGCCAGAGAGGTGTTAGAGTTAATTTTTGTTCTAGAATTCACCATCTTCTCTCAATCTCTATGGACTTTTCCTTTGCCCTGCTATATACTTTTTTTTCTGTTAATTTTCTCATTTCTATTCTGAGATTTTTTTTTGGTCTTAATATTTCTTGTAGCTTAATCTCTGTGTATATGTTCTTATATTCTAATCTTACTGCATACTATATGGTCCTCAAAGTATGAGATGCTATAGGTCAGGTAAATAATACATTAATACATTACACTCAGATAATTACAGTTTACAAAGAATGTGAGTTGTTGTACCTGTTTCCCATTGTCTTACGATAATTTATAAATTCTATAATACATGTTATTGGTCTGAGTGATGAAAATAACAACTATTCATTAAGTGATTCACTATTTTCGTTATAAGAATTAGAAGGGTTTTGATTTTAAAGAGTGTTTATGGTTAGGAGAATTGCATGATTGTGTGAGTGGGGGCCATGTTAGCAGGGATGACATATTTTCTGAAATTGGTTAGTCATCATTTTTATGGACTGAATTTCTGAAATTCATATGTTGAAATCCCCAATGTGCCTTTATTTGGGGTTAATGCTTTAAAAGAAATAAGGTTAAATGAGGTCAGAAGAGTGGGACTCTGATCCAACCTGACTGGTATCCTTATTAGAAGAGGAATAGACGTCAGTGATAAGTTCACACAGAGTAAATGCCACGTGAGGACATAGTAATAAGACAGCCATCACCAAGCCAAGAAGAAAGGGAGGCCTCATGAGAAACCAAACCTACCAACACCTTGGTCTTGAATTTCTAGCCTCTTATAACTGTGAGAAAATAAATTTCTATTGCCTAAGCCACCCAGTCTGCGGTATTTTGTTATGACAGCTGTAACAGACCAATACAATAATAATAGGATGTTCTCTGCAATAATGCTTATATAAGAACCCAACAAGAGAAATAACAGACTCCAAAACCTCTGGATAATCATCATGTATATGACAATTGCACATGACCTAATTAGACTGTGTTTGCCACTGCAAAACAAAGACAAAAACCTGGAGTTTGGGGGATAGGCAAAAGAGAACACAGAACTCTTGCTTGGAAGAAGGTAACAGAACCCCTCTTAGCATTAGGAAGTGACCATATAAGGATTTGGTGTGTGTTGGGAAGGGCATTTAGGGGATGAGATTTAAAATAAGAAAACTAAGGTAATTTGTCCTAAATGTCTGCTGTGTTCATCTTAATCTTGGCAATGAGGCTTTTTCACTTTTGTCAGCACGACTGAAATCTTGAAAGGCTGTAAGTGTAGCAAATTCAGAATATGTTTTATGAGCCAGATCTCATATTAACCTATCAAGATTTTTGATTCAGAAAGAATGTATTAGATTTCTTGAAAGAGAATAATCTTATGAATGTACTTATGAAAACTGGCAGTGGTATGTAACAAAAAATTCCATCTGAATATTTGAAAAATGGGTTTTGATTTAATTAATAATAATGAGTTTTTCCCGCCTATGAATGGTCTACATGTAATACATTCTAAGCCTTGAGAAATGCTGATTATATGATAGGTGAGTTTAAACATCATAAATAAATTCTTTTTGGAATTATTCAAATGTAGTATTTGACTTAAATGTCTCATAGAAATGTCTGTCTTCAACTAACTTAATTCTTTATTAAGCATTTATTTAGGATGACCAGTGTTAACTATCATCATGTAATAAAAAATAAACAAAAAGCTTCAACCATTTACCTACTGATTATGTAGGCACCAATACAGGTTAACCAGAGTAAGATAAAATAAAAGCAATGATTATCTGTATAGTGTAGTCTATATAAAATAAAGACAATGATGTTAATGAGTATAGAGTGAAGTTGAAATTATTAGAGGGACCTAGAGCTGTATCACATAAGAACAAAGAAGCACGCTTATCAAATCCAAGATGAAAAATTTAGAATGAACTCATTTTTTCCTTGTCTTAATATTTTATAACCAATATGTCATTAAACTGGTTGTACTTTGAAAAGATTCTCATATCTTTCCTTTTCTCTTCCTTATTGGGGCCTGACTCTCTCTTCTTTCCCCAGGGCTAGATTACTTGAAAAATGTGTATGCCTCCACAAAACTCCAGGAGTTTGCCTCTCAGGCATCGTGTATTTTTCCTGTTCTGTGGCCTCCTAAAACTTTACATCATGCTTCTTAGCTGTACTTCAAGTTAGGAAGACTTCTATTGCCTAGAGTACCAGGTTTGAAATTTTCCCTCTGACAACTAAACCCACCCTAATCTTGTCCCACCTTATCATAATAGTCTGTGAATTCTCTATGCACATGCTTGTCCAGTCAAGGCAGGTTCCTCATGAGTTTGTACTTAGACCTCAGGCCCCTAGGTTCTGTTTAGTTCTCTCATTCGCCCTTGTTGATGTACATTTTCCTGACTGTAGTAATGTCTATATTCTTTGTCTGCTTACCTACTGTTCCAGTTTTGGTTTACTTTTCCTCTTAGTATCTCAAATTCTTCTAACCTGTATTAGTATTGCACATATAGTGATAACTATGCAGGTAGGAATTTAATTACATGTTATCTTGGGTTTTGTTCTGAATTTTATAATACGTGATTTATAAAATCTCTGAGAATAGGGATCAGTTTTTTTTTGTGAAATGTGTTTGTATAGTTATTTTATAAAATTTTCTTTATTAAATAACTTTTAAAATAAATATCTGACTGGCATGATAGCTAGTATATAGATATATAGAGCCAAATTTTTGTATGTAGCCATAAACCTTGTTAGTATGTATGAGGATGACATATGTGACAATATAGTTATTTGCAGACTTAGATTTAGAATATATTTTATATGCTCTTTAGAGTGTTCATTTACTAGTCAATAACATTTGAGCTAATTATTTAAAACTCTACCCGAAATATAATTCTGGTTAAGAACAAACCAAACCTGACTTTCAATAATCAAACTGCATTTAAGGTGACTATTTGTTTGCAAAGTAAATGAGGAGCTATAGAGGATATGTGGATATAAAGATATAGATGTATATGTAATAATTAAGAAAGAACTTAAAAAAAAAAAAGGCCTTTTCCAGTATGAACCAAATTTGCTAAGTTCAGGCACAAGAAAGTGAGCTACTCAGACGGTATGCTGTCATTAGAAAGGAAAACTACTGAGTAGATCACAATGAATATTAAACAGAACACTGATAATATATGCCTCACTGATTTGCATCTTTAGGAAGGTGATTTAAACACACACAAAAAAATCCATGTTTATGCATGTTGTTTTTTAATGAACTGAATAAAAATATGGGATAGATAAAAGGCACTTTCAGCCTGAGAACTTAAATCCCCGCTTCGTTATTTCACTAAGGCATATCACTGCCCATCTATGATTTCTTTGAGTTTGAGCTTGGGTGAACAAAACTTCAGTGAACTTCTTTTATGTCATCTATTTTCCAAATAAATTTGGATGTATCATTACCTTTTTTCAAATTAGAAAGATGTTTAGGCTTTTATTCTCTTTGTCTTTTTAACCTTATATTTTGCCTTATGTTTAACTAATGGTTTGCCTTTTTTGGAACATTTTTTAAATGCATTATTGCATTTAATCCCTTTGAGACATGAGATTTTTCTGTTTATTTTGTGGGTGTGAAAGGAAGCTGAAGCTAAAAAAAATTAGTTGTGGCCATTTTTATTGATAGAGTTAAGAGCATAACCTTTGGATTGTGATCTTTCCCTTTTAGATAATTATATTCTAATTGAGGACTCAGAATAACAAAAAGTGAATAAACTTTAAAATATTAAAATAACAGTACAAATATTTCAATTACAGAACTGTAGAAGAGGTAGTCCTTTTGCCCCAATCTTCTAATCCCAAGTGTTTTTTGTTCCCTTTCCTGGTATAATAATTGTCATATTTCAGTAGTCGGTGCAAGATAATTTTAGAGAAGTGACCTATCTTAGTGAACATCTGACTTCCTGAATCTCATTTCTTGGAGTTCATCAAACGTTTAGGCTGAAGACATATTTGAGATTTAGAAAAGAAAAACATCTCCAGCGTTAGACCTAGACACACTGTTCCACCCATCTTTGTCTGACACAGAGAGATTCTTTGTGAGAAGAGAGAAGTGAGTTGATGAAAGGAACAAGCTGTGCTTTGGGAAACTGTCATTTCACTATCATCAGTGCACCTGGAGGTCTGAACTTTGCCAGCAGTAACTGCATGGTTTGCTTATGATCCCAAAGGTGAAGCAGGGGCTTTGACCCAAGATAAAGGCTAATGATACTACTAATGTCTCTATGTTTGTGAGTCAATGACCTTATTAGTTGATTGACATATTTTGAAAACTGAGTTTATTGTCATGATCAAATGTAACTTAGAACACAGTTACTCTGACACACATTGAATAAGATGCATAGTCATGATGGTGCTGCATACTAATTAGATAGGGTTAGAGAGGTAAGATGATCTAATGAACAGCTTCAAGTTCTTTAGAATTTTCTGGCATTCCATATCCTAGGGTAAGATGGAAAGAAGAAAGAGATAATGTTTTTAAACTGTGGGCTTCCATAGAGATCAATCATATTGATTTTTAAAATTATATCTTATTTTTCTTGTATAATTTAATGCTATTCTTTCAGCAAATATTCACAGAGCTGCTTTTCTGTCTCAGGCACTGTGTTCTATGCTGGATATGTAAAGTCAGTGATATAAAGCTAATCTGTTTGATGAGAAATGCCTATTATTTATTGGGTACCTGATCTGCGCATAATGGAGTTCTAAGTGCTTTATCTATATTTTCTCACGACTTGTGAAACTGTTTCTATGATTATCTCAGGTTTACTGATGTGGCAACAGAGGCACAGAGGCCTCAGGAGAAACTTAAATCCAGACATTAATTAAAGGTGTTTATGGTAGAAGAGCCTAACAAAGTGACCCAAACATTATGGGTATTCAATAAATAATAACAATAAATGCTAGATTTAAAAATTAACGTGGCAAATTCAGGGGGTAGATTGATGATTTCCGAGGTTCTTACTAGCATAGTAGATGAATAGAATCTGCAGTCAGAGTGTTTTTATTCTACTTGGAGATGTGATTTGAGCAAGTTGCAGACCCTCTCATAAACTCAACTTTTTTTTAATGTTAATAATGAAGAAATAATAGATGCCTTGTAGTGTATTTGTGAAAAATGACGAGAGGTGATACAGACAATGTTGTTGGTATAGACTATATCCCTAATAAATCGTGGCTATTCTTATTACTGCATTAGGTTTACAGTAAACTTTCATTGAATTTGATGACTGGACTTGATCCACAGATAGGGTGTGTTTTGTACTCCATTTTATTTATTTCCTTATGAATGTGCTTCCTGCTATTTTTATTTAAATAGTTATTAGGATTGTATGATCAGTAATTTTCTGTTTAAATCTCCTATTTCACAGTTTATATCATATGAACTCTTTGAAATCGGCCTTCCTAAAATTTAGCTAATAGGTCACTCTTTTAATGTAATTGATAGGTGTTTTCCATCAGCCTTATTCTTGATCCCATTTTATAATCTTAGGCTTGTGTGTGTGTGTGTGCATCGGTGCCTATACATGGATGTCTGTATTCTTTATTTCTTTCTCATCTACTTTTAATTTACAGTTATCTCACTGTGTTCTAATTTATGTATCTTTGTGAGTAAATAATTTTTTAACATGGTGTAAACCAAAGAAATGAAGAATTTTAGTTTCCTATACCATAAATGTATTGTTTTCATTTCCTGAGTATGATGCTTTAGTTTCTTTTTCTACTCGTGCTTTACTTTTGAATAAATAATCATATACCAATCACTAAAATGCAAGACTCATGCATCTGAAGTCATGTATGTTGATTACATAACAGTGTAGAAATTTGGTCTTAAGGAAACCACAGTACTTAAATCCTTAGTTTTACATTTAAATAAAACATAAACTAGCACATTTAGAAACACACACTTCAACTTTGCTCACCTGACTAGCACTACATGTCTACTTGTTTACTTGCTGGCTTGTGAAGGTATTACTGATAACACATTCAAAGTTGGGGTGATGATGAATTCAGATACAGATCGGTAGGTAGGATGATGGATACATTAGATAGATACATAGATTAAACTCAGGTGCACTCGGAGATGTAAAGATGAGCTAGAGCCACTTTCATTCACAGACTTTTCCCGAGTACACTGTAGTGAGTATGAGTTGCGTTTAGACATTAAGGTGATAGCAATTTTTCAACACATAGTGGCATTTTCTGCATGTTTTTATTAGTGTAAAATCTAAAATGTGACTTTGGCTAACAGTGAAAATAAAACTGCAGCTTACTCTGTCAAAATATCCTATATTTTACTTCAGAAATAGGGCACTGTCTCATACTGGTTTTTTAAAGGAAAAATTTTGTGACCTCAGATTGCCACATAAATGTTACAGACTGAGGGCATTTTACCTGAATGAAAACCATCTAAAATTCTAGTAAAAATAAAAGAGTTTGCATATGTACATGGGAATTTTTAAATGGGTATTTGAGCTAAAGACATACATTTATTTAACCACCTATAGCACAAAATAAGTAATCAAATGTGGAAGAAGCTGCTAATTTATTGAATCAAACAATTTTCTTCCAATGATTACATATCTCACATAGCATAAAGATTGTATATGAATGAATTTGCCTCACTTTATATGCTCCTTTGCCACTTAAATCTGCACGCCTTTGTTTTCTTCCCTATGTAATATTTTAATTTTTTATTTTCTAATACTTTATGTGATCATGAACTTCAGTTGTATTTTAAGCTATTGCTTTAGATGCTTAAAGACCATTACCACTCTAACAAAAGTTGTCATTGTCATCATTTAGTACACACTGCCATTGCTGCATTTCCAAGGTCCATATTGTGCCAAACTGGTGTAATGTCAACCTATGTTGAGTAGTGTTTGAAAACAGGCATTATAAAAATACTGTGGTTAGTAAATAAAATTAATGTGCTTTAACATGAAACCATTGTTACACCTTATGTTAATTAAACTAATTTCTCATATTCTGTTATTAGTCCATCTGGCTTGAGTTTGTTAACAACTCAAGTGCAGGAAATGCAAGCTCGATGGGTATAAATCTGGCTAAGATAGAATTCTTTCAGCATTTCCCATGTAAACTCATCATGAATTACACAGTTTGTCTCAAATCTTAGGTTGAATTGTAATCCCCACATGTTGGAGGAATTGCCTGGTGGGAGGTGATTGAACCATGGGGGGAAACTTTTCTCTTGCTGTTTTCCTGATGGTGAGTGAATTCTTGCAAGATCTCATTTTTTGAAAGTGTGTAGCACTTCCCCCTGCTCTTGTTCTCTGGCTCTGACATGTGAAGTCAGCTCACTTCCCCTTTGTCTTCCAACATGATTTTAAGTTTCCTGTGACCTCCCCAGCCATGCCTCTTCTACAGCCTGCAGAACTGTGAGTAAATTAAATCTCTCTTCATTGTAAACTACCCAGCCTCAAGTAGTTATTTATAGCAATGTGAGAACTAACTAATACAGTGAACTCACCACTAACTTCTGAGAAAGAAAGAAGTCAGATTTCTCTGGTTTTTTAAATTAAGAATTTATTAATTTCATTAAGAATTAATTAAAATATTATGACATTATTTTAAACTTTGGTTAAAATATGGTCTTATTTTGATAAATAAAATATTTAAGAATTCACAACTGTTATCTTTGCAATGCATTTCTTAAGATTTTATCTCATCCATAATTATGGAAACTTATTCCATGAGTTGACTCTAGGTTTTAAGCACTATATCAGGAGGTTGAACATTGAAGGTCTGTTGAGATTCACTCAGGGGGGCTAGCAAAATATTAGGGAAATACTAGTGAAATTACAGATTAGTCCCAAACCTTTTGGAAGGCCAAAAGGTTTTACTGGGACAGGTTGAAGGTCCATCCATTACATTAGGGAAAAGATAGGGATGATAAAAGACTTTCCCAGTTTAAATCTGTTTAACCCTCATCCCTTTGTCTATACTGTTTGCTCATGTAAACTTTGTGCTAGATGGTCCTCTCATGGGGAGATCAAAGGGCAATTACCCGTTAATGGTGTTTACTTTGGGTCCTGGAACCTAAAGTTTTTATAATTTGTAAAACCACTCTTTTAACCATACTAATTATCCACAAGCATGTTAACTTAAAAACTCTGTTATAAAATTCATACTGAATAGATCTGGTGATAGAGGAGGAGTCTTGGTCAATTGGCTGCAGTTGCCCTCTGAAAAGAGCCAATGACCATCCCTAGCCCACTTGAATCACTGAACCAGATGTAAAAGTGCATTTATTCATCTGTCGTTGAGTCAGGGTCTCCAGGACAGACCTCTGCAGGTGGTAATCTACATCTCAGGTGGTAACCCCAACATGATCAAGGTCACAGGTGGTGCCCAATGTGAGGAAAGCCATGTGGGGAACCCGGTGGGAGGTGAGCCAGTGTGAGAAAGCCGGTATGAGGAGACCCTTGCCACAGCTGGTGCTGCAAAAATCGCCTCACCTAACAAACCCATGGCTAAACATATCGGTAACCGGCAGACAACAAAGCCTAATTTTATTAAAAAGAGGGAAAGGTCTAATAGTTTTAAAGAAAACATTAATGAAGAACTCTGAAAATTGTTTTGTAATCATAATGACAGAACTTCAACAATATTGTATGCTAAGCTTACCTAAAACAGTGACTGCTAAAGGCTAGTCAGAGACATATAATTGGATGGTTATATCAGAAAATCCAGTCTTGCTTCCTATCTTGCCTCCTATCTTGCTGTATGATGCACTGGGTCCCCCTTTGCTCTCTACTGTGACTGTAAGCTTTCTGAAGACTCTCCAGAAGCTGGGCGAATGCTGGTGCCATTTTTGTACAGCCTACAGAACTGTCAGTCAAACCTCTTCTCTTTATAAAGTATTTGGCCTCAGATATTTCTTTGTAACAATGCAAAATGGACTAACACAGAAAATTGGTACCAAGGAGTGGGACGTTGCTATAAAGATACCTGAAAATGTGGAAGTACCGTTGGAACTGGGTTACAGGCAGACTTTGGAAGAGTTTTGAGGGCTCAGAAGAAGACAGGCTGAGGAAGGCAAGTTTAAAACTTCTTAGAGACTTGTTAAGTGGTTGTGACCAAAGTAGCAAAGAACTTGGCTGCATTGTGTCCATGTCCTAGCAATATGTGAAAATTCAAACTTAAGGCTGGTTATTTAGCATATCTGGTAGAAGAAGAAATATCTAAGCTGCAAAGCATGCAGTATTGAGCCTGGCTTCTTCTAACAATTTATGATCAGAGATGGGAGCACAAAATGACTTCAAGTTGGACCTTTTACTTAAAATCGAAGCAAAGCATAAGAAATTGGAAAATTTTGCAGCCTGGACATGTGGTAGGGAAGGAAAGAATATTTTCAGGAGGAGAACTCAATGAAGCTGTGGAACAACCACTTGCTAGAGAGATTTGCATGATATTAAGTGTTTCCCTCCATGAAAACGCAACATTTCTTCAGTACTTCTTTTTGTTTGTTTCTCCCGTAGCCTCTGGTATCTATTATTCTACTCTCTGCATTTATGGGTTCACCTTTATTTAGATTCCTGTCTTTCTGTGCCTGGCTTATTTTACCTAACATGATGTCTTCTAGGTTTTTCTATATTGTCACAAACGACAGGGTATTTTCTTTCTTAAGGTTAGTGTTCCATCAATATGTATAATAAATCTTCTTCATCCATTTATTGATGGACACTTAAGTTGTTTCTGTATCTTTGCTATTGTGAATAGTGCTGTAATCAATGTGGAAGTATAGTTCTCTCTTCCACATGCTGATTTTATTTTCTTTGGATGTGTATTTAGTATTGGGATTGCTAGTTTAGATGGTAGTTCTATTTTTAATTTTTGAGAGACCACCATGCTGTTTTCCATATGGCTGTACTAAAATTACCACCAAGAGTATATAAGAGTTCTCACATCTTTACATCCGTACCAACACTGGTTGTTTTTTATTTTTTTGATAAAAACCATTCTAACAAGTGTGAAATGATATCTCACAGTGGTTATTATTTGCATTTCCTGATGAATTGTGATATTGAACATTTTTTCATATACTTGGTGGCCATTTGCATGTCTTCCTTACAGAAACATCTATTTAGATCCTTTGCCCATTTTAAAATCAATTATTATTTTGATATTGAGTTGTTTCAGTTCCTTATGTATTGGATATTAACCCCTTATTAGATGCATGATTTACACACACAGTATTTTTTTCCCCATTTCATAGTCTGACTTTCACACTCTCCATTATTTAGATCTTTGATTTCTTTCATCTGTTTTATAGTTCTCTACATACAGATTCTCTACATATTTTGTTGGATTCATTCCTAAGTACTACTTCTTGGGGTACGCTATTGTAAAAATTACTTATTAAATTTACAATTCTAATTGTTCATTGCTGGCATATGAGGAAGTAATTGACTTTTGTATATTGACCTTGTGTCCTATGACTTTGCATAACTTATTAGTTACAGAAGATTTTTTTGTTTTGTGGTTTTTTCTTTTTTTCTTTAATGCCAAAATATTACACTTACTCTTTTTTCTTTTTCTTTTTATTTTTCTTTTTCTTTTTTTTTTTTTTTTTTTTTTGAGATGGAGTCTCGCTCTGTCTGTCACCCAGGCTGGAGTGCAGTGGCTTGATCTTGGCTCACTGCAACCTCCGCTTTCCAGGTTCAAACTATTCTCCTGCCTCAGCCTTCCGAGTAGCTAGGATTACAGGTACCCATCACTGTGGCCGGCTAATTTTTTTGTATTTTTAATAGAGACGGTTTCATCGTGTTGGTTAGGCCGGTCTCAAATTCTTCCCCTTGTGATCCACCCACCTTGGCCTCCCAAAGTGCTGGGATTACAGGCATGAGCCACCGCGCCCGGCTCACTTATTCTTAAATGATTTTGAAAAGAATAATGACAAAGCCCTGGACACATAATGTCAACTGTGCTTTTCATTATTTAGTTCAAATTTTTCTTTCTGAAGATATTTGTTGCTGTCTTTGGTCATCTTTTCTTCCTTTTGTAATATTCTTCCTGTTGCATTCAAATTCTTTAAAGAAGACCTATTTGTGTCATGCTTTAACATCTAACTTTATCTTGATATATAGCTTATATTTTGTTTCTGCTTCTTTTTCTTCTTCTTTATTTATTATGCTTTAAGTTCTGGAGTACATGTGAAGATCGTGCAAGTTTGTTACATATGTATACACGTGCCATGGTGGTGGTTTGCTGCATCCATTGCCCCGTCATCCACATTATGTATTTCTCCTAATGGTATCCTTTCCCAATTCCCCCACCCCCCACTATTTTTCACCTAGCCCCCCACCCCTCAGGCCCAGGTAAATGATGTTTCCCTCCCTGTGTCCATGTGTTCTTATTGTTCAACACCCATTTACGAGTGAGAACATGCGGTGTTTGGTTTTCTGTTCTTGCGACAGTTTGTTGAGAATGATGATTTTTGTTAGATAGATTCTTTGGGATTTTTTACATAATTTATTTCATGAATAAAGACAGTTTTGTTTTTCCTTTCGAAAGGAAACAAGAAAATCTTGGAAAATATATATATAAACTCATAGTCACTATGCACAGAGATTTTAATCCATTGGATTCAGATATGGGCTAATATGCGTCCTTTTAAAAGTCCACTAAGAGATTCTAAAAAGGAGATCTGAGGACCAAAGTTAGAACATTGGTCAAGTGGAATATATTGCAGTATGTGGTTTCTTAAACTAGATTTAAGAACATAGTGTTTCTATGCTAAATATCTCAATCCATTCCTGAAGTTCATATAAAGCATATGTGACATTATAAAAAGATTACAACACTTCAGTGCAGCAACTACAAGTATCTTTTTGTGACTTCCTGTCTGTAACTCTAAGGATTCCTTAATTTGAAGTAGCATGCAAATCTCGAACATAATCTAGAGCTTCATATGAAATCATATGAAGTAATCCTTGATGTGGTATCTTTCCCTGTTAAATAAAATGGTGCCGGGTGTGGAGGCTCATGCCTGTAATTTCAGCACTTCGGAAGGCGAGGCAGGCAGATTACCTGAGGTTGGGAGTTTGAGACCAGCCGACCAACGTGGAGAAGGCTCATCTCTACTAAAAATACAAAATTAATCGGGCATGGTGGTATATGCCTGTAATCCCAGATCCTCAGGAGGCTGAGGCAGGAGTATCGCTTGAACCTAGGAGGTGGAGGTTGCAGTGAGCCGAGATCATGCCACTGCACTACAGCCTGGGCAACAAGGGCAAAACTCTGTCTCAAAACTTATATATTAATAAATTTAAAAATGTCAATAAAACGTCGTTAAGTGTTTGAAAAAACTTCACTGGAAATGAAAAGGTGTGAGTCCTGCTTTTATTGATAATCAAGTAATACTGACATATCACGGCATCATCACCATGTATCTAAACAGCTAACTAAAATATGTTGCCTTCATTAAATAGGCTATCACACCGTCAAATAAGGAATTCGCTACCTCCAGTCCTAAGATGGAATAGTTACTTTATTAAATTTACTGTAATTTTAATTGTCACATTGATACAGACCTCTATATATGTGTGTCAATCTCTTAATATTGATGACCTAGTTTATCACTAAAATTGTAGAAGTTTCATACATTATGAAAAAATTAAAAACAGTAGAAAATAGACATTCTTGATATAGTTTCTCTGTGCTGTTGAAGATATTCTTACTGTGTCATAATTTCGATCAGAGTTAAGCAAACTATAGCTTGTGCACCAAAGCCACCTGTTTTTATAAGTAAAGATTTATTGAAACATAGCCATACTTATTTGATTACCTATTTTCTATGACTTTTTAATACTGCAGTCCAAGTTGAATAGTTGCAACAGAGACCATCTGACCTGTGAAGCCTAAAACAAATACTATCAGGCTCTTACAGAGAAAAGCTTGCCAATGATTAGTTGAGCTAAGAGTCAGAAAACGGGTTAAGTATACATTGTCTACATTAAAAACACCAAGTTTAAAATAACAGATTCAAAAGTAGTGTAAAATACTGTTTTTAAAAACAATAATATATTGTATGTGACATTATAATTGTTTTTTGAGTAAAATCCTAATCAATAAATAGGTAAATCTACAGCTATAATTTAACTTGTCCATATTACATTGTTTGCAATGTTGTGTATATTCTCAAAATAATCAGAAAGCTTATTTCATAATAAAGTACAAGGATATTCCCATTGAAGTATTTTAAAATAAGTTATAGATATTTTAAAGATACAGTTCTACTGAAGAAAAAATAGATGAAAAATAACTATATTGCAAATAAACTTTTTTAAATTTCTTAAAGATATACTGTAGAGATAAACTTTCTCTTAAATATGTTTTTTTACTTATAAAATATGTATGAATAAATATTTTTCTTTTAAAAAGTCTTGGTGAAAATATGTAGGTTCACAATACCGTCTTTATATAGTCTTTGGTTTAAAGTATATAGATTTGATCTGATAAATCAGTAAGTCAGAGACAACTGTGGACTGTTTGCTTGAAAGCTCATACCTCTGCCTGTAGATTTAAGCAATAATTCTGAAGTAAGTAGGCACTAGGCATTACCTTTACCAACCCCCAGGGGCTGTTTAGCCATGGGGTGTGTGTGCGTGTGTGTGTGTGTGTAATGTGAGAGTTGATTTTGTTTTTATGACTGGGAAGTGTTTACTTCCCAGGAAGGAGAAATGTCAAAATTGTTGTGATATATGGCAAATCCCAAAGGGAAAAATTGTTCTCCTGAAAATACCATTAATGCCGCTTTTGAGAAACTGCAAGTCTAGAGATTGTTTATGAGAAACTACAGAAAGCTTTGAAATTGCAAATATAAATCTGCTCATGTTCACTCATCAATTTTTATTATTGTCTCTTAGTAAATGGATCTTCAGTTAATGATTTTTCTAATATGCTATTAAAAGTGTTTCTCATTACAATCCAAATAAATGGCAACTGATGTCAAATTTACATTATGCTTATATTTGAAAATGTACTCAATTATGATAATTGCTCATATTTCAATTGATAACCAAAGCAACTGTACTTTCTGATATGTCCTTTAAAATATTCTTTTGTAATCCATAAGTCAGTTAGCTTCTTAGGCTGATCCTCTTAAAAATGAATTCCTCAGATCTAATTCATTGGAGGATATTCTTTTATAAAAGAAATATAAATGTTCTGATGATTTTTATGTTGTTCTTTTGCCAATCATGGTAGATTTTTCCCCTTTCTTTTTAAAAAAGTGTTTAGCTATCAAAATGTACTAGACTATTTCTCAGTAGTTATGCTAATAAAATTCAAAACACTATATAAGAGTAAACAGGAGAGGCCTATTCCAGTTTCAGCTTCTTCAAACCTTGCACTAGTGAAGACTTACTTACCTTAAAAAATTATTTGAAGCTGAAATAATAATTTCGAAAGGTTTGACATTCTATTTGAATCTTCCTTTGCCCATGACTCTTTTCTTACCTTGTCTT
Organism: Cacajao melanocephalus; assembly: GCA_963573385.1. Lineage (NCBI taxonomy): Eukaryota > Metazoa > Chordata > Mammalia > Primates > Pitheciidae > Cacajao > Cacajao melanocephalus. The sequence continues at coordinate 102,422 of CAUYLG010003534.1, forward strand.
TAAAGCTTTCCAAAATCTTTCATTTGCTTCAGCAAAATAGAGACCATGGTATCATGGAAATAGTCACATGTTACGTGTATGTTTTTAATAAGACTTTCACATTTTCACATGCTATGCATGTGTGTGTGGTTGTGTGTGTTTAGGGAAGACTTGAGCCCCCTTCATTTGTAAACTAAACTTCCAAAGAGAAAATAAAAGATGAAAAAAGTTAATCTGTCTCTGTAAACAAATGGATGGGCCCTAAGCTTTGAGGTCATCTCGTTTGCAGCAGATGAACTGTGACAAACAGACCCTTTAGCTACCCATCATTCATGTTCTGAGTAAGTTTAGCTTTTACCTACGTGCCATATAACCTCAAGACAGACAGACTTTCCATTATAAATGAAAAATGACTTTATTCATCACCTTTGTGATAGACTCAATTTTTAAGTTGTTTATCATAACTATAAAAAATACCAAGTATATAATCAATGAGATTTTAAGGAACTGTATGCCATGAGTACTAAATTGAAATTTAACTGCTACTAGTCCTTCATTTTACAATTTGAAAAAACAAAAACAATCACTCCTTCTTACCATTTTTCAAGACTATATTGTCGTTAACTGTAGTCACCATGTAGTATAATAGATCTCCTAAACATATTCCTCCTAACTGTGAATATTTTTGACCACCGTTTTCCAAACCGTCTCCTCTAACCATCCCAAATTCTGGTTATCACTGTTGCATTCTCTACTTCTTATTTTCATTATGCTGCACATGACAGTCTATATGTTAATTTGAAAAGTTTCTCAAAAATTTAATCATTATAACAGCAAAAATTTAAAAAAAGATGTATCACACATTCTATCGACCTATTCAAATACACGTAAGGTCTCAGGCTCTGGTATATACATGCCTTGCCTCCATCTCTTTCCTCACAATTTAAAATTCCTTAGTAGAATTCTTCCCCCTTCCCACTGTTACCACCGAAGGTTTATTTTATATTTTATTTTCTGTTCATTTTTTTCTCTTAATGGTAACAACCAGAATCCCTCGTGTTACTGGCATGTATGTTTCTTCTTGAACTTTAACCCAAATGCATCTTTTGAGTCAGGAACAAGTACTTGCAAGGAAAGAAGACAATTTTAATTTTTATCATCTTATAACCAGACAAAGCCTCAAATTGCTTTGTAACTCATATCCCTCATCTGGATGAAATTTACAAATATATACACATTGTTTCAAACCATTGTGTACCTAGAGACTGTACTTTGCTTTTTTTCTAGCAGTATTTTAAAGAAAAAATAAAATGATTAGAGATCAAGACAGAAATTGAAACCCCTTTTGACATTTTCTGTTCTTTTGTTCTTGGAGTTAAAATCACAGAAACAGATCAAAAAAACAAAAGCGTCAGAAAAAACCAGACGTTTTGTTCAAAAACGTTTATTACCATGTATATACCAGGTACTGGTCTGGCACTAGGGTTACAATACTTAGAAAAAAATTAAGTCTCGAAATGCATATAATGTATAGTGTAATAAAAAAGATAGATATTATTTAACTCATCCCCCAAATATGTGTGAAATGGTAACTGTTATGAATGTTCTTAGAAAGGCATGCAGTACGATGTGGGAGTACAGAGGGAATTTAAGGAACTCAGTGAAAAATCTTGTGGGGGAAAAAAAAGATGGTGTTGAACTGCAATGCAAAGGGTAAGTGAGAGTTGATAAGGCAAATTTGGGAAGAAAACAGGTGTATCAGGAAAAGGAAAACTGTGGCAGGAGGGGACATTAAGTGCAAGTTAAAAATTGAATTTAAAAAAATGTGATTAAAGCACAATGAGCTAAAGGCAAATTGTGGAGGCAGCGAGTCCTGAGAGAGGTAGTAGAAAGATCACACAGGGCCTTGAGGAGCCTTTAAAGAATGTTGGTTTCAATGTGCACATGGAGAAAACTGTGAAAATGTTTTAAGTATGAGGAGTTACTATAATCTGAATTGCTTTCCACAATAAATCTGGGGCTGAGTGGGGAACAGATTAGAGAGAACCGTAACAGAGGCAGAGAGACCAGCCAGAAGGCTGTTGCGGAAGTTCACGGGAGAAATAATAGATATTTGCTTGGAGGTATAGAGGTGTGGGAGGTCATGTGACATATTAAAAAATAAAAGGGTTGGGAGTGGTGGCTCATGCTGGTAGTCCCATGGCTTTAGGAGGCCAGGGAAAGACAGGAAGGACATTGAACCCAGGAGTTTGAGACCAGCCTGAGCAACACAGTGAAACCCCTTCTCTACCAGACGACAACGACAAACACAGGGTGTGGTGGTGTGCACTTGTGGTCTTAGCTACTCGAAAAGCTGAGGCAGGAGGATTGCTTGAGTTTAAGGTTACAGTGAGCTGTGATCATGGCACTGCATTCCAGTCTGGACAATAGGGAGGGATCTTGTCTCTAATAAAAACCTCAAAACATAAAAGGAACAGGCTAAAAGAAGACAAGGTGGCAGCTAGAGGAGGTAACGAAGCTTGAATAACCAAACTTCTGCTGTTTTCAACATGATAAGTGATCATGTTTAAAAGTCATTGGGAAGGATCTTAATGGTATTTCAAACTCCCTTTCTCTCTTAACTGGGTCCTTTTAGTAACTTTTAGACATGTTCAACTCTACAGTGTCACAACAGCAGAAGAAGTTTAGTTATTTAGTACTAGCTGTTCAGTTACTATTAACCATTGCATGAATTATGTATAAATTTTCATATTTGCTACATATAAGTTTTATAGGAATTCGACATTTCATTATTAAAAGCAAAAATAATTCTATTAGAAATATTTTTTTTTTCTGTTTTCTATTTGCTTGGTAAATGTTCTTCCATCTCTTTATTTTGAGTCTGTGGGTGTCATTGGATGCGAAATGGGTCTTTTGAAGACAGCATACCAGTGCCTCTTGGTTCTTTATCTAGCTTGCCACTCGGTGTCTTTTAATTGGGGGCATTTAGCCCAATTTACATTTATGGGTAATTGTATTTACAGTATATTTATTTTTTATAAATTGTATTTATGGTATATTACATTTATGGTTAATTGTATGGTATTGTTATGTATGGGTTTGATCCTGTCATCATGATGCTAGCTGGTTATTTTGCAGACTTATTTATATGATTGCTTTATAGTGTCACTGGTCTGTGTACTTTAGTTGTGCAGCCATAAAAAAGAACAAGATCATATCTCTGATTATACTTCATATCTCTGATTATACTCTATATACCGATATTCTCCCAATGTATATCTCAGGCTTGAAGCACTCTCCTGAACTTTATACTCTTACTTCCTGCTGCCTACTCAGCATATGTAATTGAGTGTCCGATGTCCAAATTTATCTTGTCCAATACCAAACCCGTGATCTAACACCCTTATCCAACTCTACTCCTACAAATTTTCTCAACATAGGTTGTAATGATTCTCCTTTTATTTTTTCTGACTCAAAGCTTTGAGTCATTCTTGACTCTTTTCCTCTCTTAAGTACTATAACCAGTACCTCTGTAAGTCCTTTTAGCATTACCGTAAACTTGTATTCAATATTATACCACTCAGCCTCTCCATTGCTATTTCCCTGAACAAGACACAATTATTTTTTACCTGGTTATGATAACAGGCTTTTTACTACACCTGCTCTCTTGCTCACCCTCATGCTTCACCAAAATCTGTCTCTGACCAGCAGATCATAGATCCTTAAAAATATACGGTGAGATCATTTCCCAATTATTTGGCCCAAAATGTTCCAATGCCGTTTCATCTCACTAGTAAAAGCCAACCTCATTACAAGTGTCCCCAGTGATCTGAATCAGTTGGTTTCTATGCTAGATCTTCAAATTTCTCTACTTTTACTTTTCCTCTGGCTCACTGCCCTAGATATACTTTCTCTTCCCTGAGCAGAAGAAGTGCACACACCCTCAGGTTTTTTGCATTTGCTGTCCATCAACACTTCCTCCCCTCCAGGCATGGATTGCTCTTTTTCTGAATGCCAGCAGGGACTGTTCCTTCCCCTCTGTTATGTCTTTGTTCAAAAGTTAGCTCTATAAGGCCTTCTTTGGCTATTTTATTTAAACATCCATTCCTTTCCTCCTTTATCCCTTTTCTTCCTACTTGTTCCTTTTGCTGATTAATTTTTCTTCATAGAATATCATCAGCCCTAAAATAAATTTTACTTTATTACTTGTTTGTTTACTACGCCTGGAACATGATAAGCACTCAATAAATATTCATTTTATGAATGAATATGTACATAAAAATTAAAAGTAAATTTTAGTTTAGTGGTCTCTCAACTTAAAATAAATTGGAGAAGAGGGCCATTTCTGTTTTCTAGCTTAGCCTTGGAACATGGTGATAAGTAATAAAATACATGTTACATCTTTTAGTTTTTAAACTAAATTTATAGCTCATTACATCCTGTTTAATCAAAAAGCTAAAATTGTATACAAAATACTTTGTTAATGTCTAAACCTTATGACTGAAAAGCTTGAACTGAAATCTTCCAGTCATAAGTAGTTGATATTTAGTAAGTTTTATGTGCCTATGTGCACAAAGTCCAGACATACTATTCTTGAAACACTTCAATATTTCTCAACTTACAAGTAGAAAATAGTGTATATTTGACCAGTGACTTGTGCTTAGAAGTCTGAAAATAAAATCCTGTTACTCTAAATAACTATCAAACTCTAATTGATGAAGTACAATTGACTTGTATCGGCATTCAAAAATAGAGAACCTGAAAATACTGTCAAAAAAATAAGCTCTTATGTATTCCTGAGTGAAAATATGCGGAGAAATATACACAGCATTTATATGACAGAAGAAATAGTGACCTACGTGTTAGTAATGGCTTCTTCTATATGCTAAATAGTGAATTGCTCACAGCCCCCATGGAATGATATATCTGTGCTTAAAAAAAAAAAAAAAAACTTGTGTGTTTTCCTCATCCCTTTTATTACTTTCAAACTTAGTATTGGTATTCATTAATTGTTGGGATCAAAAAATCTAAAATAATTGGGGGTTTATTACCTATTTCATAGAAACTTTGTCTCATCTCCATCCTCACACCACTGAGAAAGTTAAATCAGAGTTAGATTGGAGAAGAGAAAAGATGTGTACATAACTGTGCGTATACCATTTGCTGGCAGACTATAGTCCCTCTACACTTCCCTTTTTCCTAGCCATATTCCATTAGTTGCACAAGATATGACCATGTGATCCAGCTTTGGTCAATGAAAGATAATGAAAGCTTCCATGACAGTTTTCATAGAGGGGAAAAAAATCAACTTGCATTTCCATTTTGCATTTTTTCTTTTCTACATCTTACTACAGCAATGTAGAGGTGATGACTTCAAATCTTTTCTACATCTTACTACAGCAATGTAGAGATGATGACTTCAAATCTAGTGTAATTTAGATTCAGCAACTCTGGTGGTCTCACGCAAAATTAAATTTGGAATTAGGACAAGAGAGAAGAGAATCTCAAATACTCAAATACTTTGAGGAATACAGTGTTATATGGGGCATCATTGAAGACACAGTATATTTGGGAATAGGCATCTGGTTTCCCCTTGCCATAGATGGAAATTAAACATGTATTTCTGGAAATGGTACCAGTAACTTCCTGATTCCCCACCTTTTGGGCAGAGTCTCTCTGGATGAGTTTTGCAACATTGTTTTGGGAGTCATTCATTGAGTACCATCGCAGAACCTGCTCTTTACTGCTTCTGATGATACTGTAAAATAATTCTGGCATATTGCATAAATCAGGAGCCAATCAAGAGGCAGAAACCACACAGCAATTTTAATAGAACATCTTTGATATGAAAAATTATTGGCTGGTCATGTGGCTCAACACCTGTAATCCCAGCACTTTGGGAGACTGAGGCAGGAGTCTAGGAATTTAAAACCAGCTTGGGAAACATAGGAAGACCCCCATCTCTAAAAAAAATTAAAAAAAAAATCCAGGTATCGAGGGCACGCTTGTAGTTCCTAGAACTAGGGAGGCTGTGATGGGATGATTGCTTGAACCTGGGAAGTGGAGGCTACAGTGAGCTGGGATCGTATCAGTGCATTCTATCCTGGGCCACAAAGTGAGACCCTGTCTGAAAAAAAAATTTTTTTAAAGTATCAATTATAATAGGATATTTTAGTAACATTGATTTACTAGTAAGGAGTAAAGATACCTTTAAAGAATTCAGAAATAGCTTATAAAGGGAATCATTACCACTTTTAAGGCTAAGATAGAGCGCCCAAGAAACAGACCAATTTAAGAGAGGAGCCCCTTTCTTTGACCTGAAATCCATGCCTCTTTGAAAGGTTGGGTTCATGGCTTACTAGATGAAGGAGAAGTTCGCTGAACTGCCCTGTGCTAGCTGGACTTGCTGATAATTCACCCTCTGGGGTTCTTCAGGAAAGTGCATACAGGGAAGTACCATGTACTGCTGGCAACGGTCACTGCAGAACCTGTGCACACTTCAGGAACTTGCCCCTGCAGAGACCCCCCAGAGCCCTCCCACCACACACACGCACTTTGCAGTGACTTGCTGAGAAGAGCAGGATAAAGGAAGAGAGGGCCTTTATCCTGCTGTACCCCTCCAGGGCCCTTTATGAACATAGCTCGCTTAATATGGTATCAGATAGCAAAGGAGAAATATTTACAGAATTCAGCTTCTTTATCACAGACTAGGCAATGCATTATGGAATTGGGGCTGAGAGGCAGTACATCAATTACTAACACACATATGCAATGAAGTTCTGACTAAAGCACCAACTTAGAGGCTTGGTATTCTCTGGGCTCATAATAGTCTTCATCCAAATCTGTAAGTCCTTTTTTTGAATCCCTCATGTCTCAGTGTAGGAATTGTCTCCTCAGTGAGAACTTCTATATTTATTTAAATATTTTCAAATTATTTTTTTAATTGAAAAAGTTGTAAATATTACATATACCATCATGTTTTGAAGTATACATACATTGGGGAGTGACTAAATCCAGGTAATTAACACATGCATTACCTCACATAATTACCATTTTTGTGGTGAGGATGATTGACATCCATTCTGTCAGCATTTTTCAAGAATAAAATATATTGCTATTATATATATGTACGTTGTACAATAAATCTGTTGAACTTAGTCCTCCTGTCTAAAATTTTAGTAGCCTTTCACCTACATCTCCGCAACCCCCTCCACCACCCACAGCCATCCCAGCCCCTGGCAACCATCATTCTATTCTCTACTTCTGTAAGATCAACTCTTTTACATTCCACATGTGAGTGAGATCATGCAGTGTTTGTCTTTCTGTGCCTAGCGTATTTTACTTAATACGATGTTCTAGAACTTCTGTACTTTTTAGTATGCTTTTTGGGTGCTAATATTATAAATTTTGCTAAACAATTAGGGTTTGTTTTTCTCATTAAAAAAAGTACTGAAATAGGTGATCTAACATTTGCTGCTGGCTCAATAAAATCAGGGTGTTAGGTCAGCTTCTCTGCAATATCCTTTGCCTTCCCTATCTGTCTTAGTCCATTTGTGTTGGTATAAAGGAACACCTGAGGCTAGGTAATTTACAAAGAAAAGATAGTTTTTCTTTGTAAATTGGTTCAGCCATAGGAGAAGCATGGTACAAGGATCTGCTTCTGGTGAGGGCTTCAGGAAGCTTTCGCTCATGCCAGAAGGTAAAGGGGAGCAGGCATCACATGGTGAGAGGAAAGAAGCAAGAAAAGGGGATGAAAGTGCCAGACTATTTTTAACAATTGGCTCTCCCAGGAGCTTGCTCAGAGAACTAGATCTCACTCATTACTCTAAGGACAGCACCAAGCCATTCATAAGGGATCCCCCCGAGGACCCAAACACTTCCTATTAGGCCCCCAACTCCAACACTGAAGATCAGATTTTAACATAAGATCTGTAGAGGACAGGTATCCAAACTATGTACTCATCCTATCACAAGATGATGGCAGTAGTCCTGTGTATCTTGTCTTCAAAGGGCAATGTCCAAAGTAGATAATGAATCAGGGGCTGCCCTCATGAGAGTCTCACTTTTCGCCTAAGAGGAGCACCTTTCTTAGAAATGTCCATATTCTACCTTCACTTCCCCAACAGATTTCTCCATAACATCTCAGAATTGTGTTTTACACTCTCCACCGTCTGCTATGTGGGAAGATGGGAAAGTGAAGAACTGCTAAGAGATTGGATCTTCCGTTAGGACTGAAGGGAGAGAAATGGCTGGGGGCAGGCAGACAACAATGCGTGCTGGACCTTCTCTGACCATCTTTGCTAACAGGCCAGTTTCCCCAGGTCACTGTCTTGCCCTTTGTCAGGTGTCAATCGCTATTGCAACATATACAATTTTCTGAATTTATTTTGTAATTTTCATGTGAGTGTATTACCTCCCTCCATTAGACTTAAGCCCCCATGTATACTGGGACACTTGTCTTGTTTTTCAGATAATAGAATGGATATTCCATAAATATTTGTCAGCTGAATGAGTGTACCAAAGAGTATTTTTTAAAATATTGCCCCCTCCATATTTTCCTACTAGTAAAACTTTCTATGCTTGAAAAGTATATTTAGCTTTCTCTAAATTTCCCACCTCCCATTAAATACTTTCAAGGAAGTGCAAGTTAGGTCTTTGTCTAGAAACTGTTCCTCTCCTACCCCACATACAACCAGTTGGCTCTCCAGGTTTGTCTGAGTACACAGCACACTGATATTGTCATTAAGATTCCTAAATTCGTCCTACAGGGAAGCTTAACAACTAGTGCTGTTCTGCCCCTTGACCAGGGGCTTTACCAAGAGATCGGCTGCTTCTTGCTCCTTCCAAATGTGTGGTCCTACACAAGTATTATGCTTCATATTTTTCATACGTATTGCACCCTCTTAAGCCACACATGACTATATGTATCCTTTGCACGTTCATTGCAGGAGACAAAAACCTGATAGCTCTTCCTCTTGAGGATTCATATGTCAGTAAGAAAAACATAGAGGTATAGAAATAACAAATATTCTGTACCGTGAACAATGTCAAGGAAAAATTTCGTGGTTTATTTGCGGTAAATAAGATGAAGTGAACCAATAGTTCTGCTTATGATATTGACCGAAGACTTTCTAGTTGAGAAAAGTTATGAAAGTTGGGGTGCAACTATGAGAAACAATAACTTGCTACCAATGTGTAAATAACTGTGTTTCCAAAGTATGCGAGAAGGAACTTACTCGGTTATATATTGTTGCAAAACAAATTTCCTCCCAATTTAGTGGCTGAAAAAACCAACTTTATTGCCTTTCACGGTTTGTGGTGGATCAGGAATTTGGGAGGTGTTTAGGGACAGTGGTGTAGATGTAAGTCAGACAGGAACTGGAGCATCTGGGTGCTGGACAGGCCTTCACTGTCCAGGTAGTTTAAGGGCTTTCCAAAGGGTCTCTAATTTGAATTTCGTTAAAGCATGGCAGCCATAAGGCAACTGGACAACATATATGGTAACTCGGGGTGCTGGCAAGTGTTCCAGGAAACAAGATGGAGGCTGCATTGTCTTTTCTAACTGAGCCACAGAAGCCATGGAGTGTTAGTTCTTCCTCATTCTACTAGTACAATGAACTGCCATTCCTGCCAGATTCAAAGAGTAGAGATTATAGACCCCTCTTTTCTTTTTCCTTTCCTTTTTTTTTTGTTTTTGAGACAGAGTCTCCCTCTGTTGCCAGGCTGGAGTGCAGTGGTGCAATCTTGGCTCACTGCAACCTTTGCCTCCCAGGTTCAAGCAATTCTCTGGGTAGCTGGGATTATTGGCACATGCCAAACTAATTTTTGCATTTTTAGTAGAGATGAGGTTTCACCGTGTTAGCCAGGATGGTCTTGATCTCCTGACTTTGTGATCTGCCTGCCTTGGCCTCCCGAAGTGCTGGGATTGCAGGCGTGAGCCACCATGCCAGGCCTATAGACCCCTCTTTTCAATGAGAGAACTGTCAAGATGACGTTGTAGAATTTCTTCTATGCATAAGATGTTGGTACAGTCATTTTGGAAAATACTCTATGGCACAGTCTGCCCCCTGGCCACAATTTACATCCTTCCCATGGGCAAAATACACACCATCCCTTCTCCAGGACTCCCCTTTTAAGTCTCTCTTTTTTATGGCTACAGTCTCAAGCTCAAGGTCTAAAATCATTTATTTATGTCATGTCCACATGTGAATAAAGCTATTTGCAGTTCCTCACATATCACTCTTGTTTATCTAAATGCCTGTGAATTAAAGAAACATAAGATAACCAGTAGAGACATTCCCGCTCAAACGGATAAAACAGGAGACCCACAGCAGTCACTGGCATAGAGCAGTTCCGATACACAGCCAGGAACATACTGACAGTTCTTTGGTTAGGGCTCAGTCCTGCTCTCTGGAGTTGTCGTCCGATGTCTCTTGGCGCTATCTCTTGGGTATCATTCTTTTTCCAGAAGTGGCAGGTGTGTATAAATGAGAAACATTCTCAGTGTGTTTTCTATCCATAGTAGTTCAGAACTCCAAAGGCTTCTTTTCACTTGGCACTGTTTATCCTTTACATTTTAACTTTGAATCTTTTTTTTTACATGTGGGGTTTTGTAAGGTATCAAATGCTAAACCACTGTGTTAGACAGAATCTACAGTCACAGATCTCTTTCAGGTAGGCCCTTATTTTTGGCCATGCTTTTCTCCCCCCTGTTGTGTCTGTAACAAATTACCACAAATTTAATGTTATAAACAATACAACATTACTATCTTAAGTTCTGGAGATCAGAAGTATAAAACGGGTCAACAGACTATTTTCCTTCTAGAGGATCTGGGGGATAAGCTATTTCTTTGCCTTTTCTGGAGGCTTCCCACATTCTTTGACTTGTGGCTCCATAGCATGCCAAACTCTTCTTCCATGGCCATATCTCATTCTCTACCCTCCCTTCTCCTTCCCTTAGAAGGACTCTTGGGTCTATCTAGATAATTCAGAATAGTCTCCCCATCTCAGAATCCTTAACATATTCAAATCAGCAAAGTTCGTTTTGCCATGTAAGAAATATATCCATCTATAGGACCCCTGTGAGGCTGCTGAGGGAAACTCTAAGATCCTTAGAAGTCCTATCATATAATGAAGGAGATGTGAGATGCATGCCCTTGAAATCTTCAGTGAAACTTCTGTGTATGTTAAAGATTCAATGGCATCATCTTAAATCTTTCTTATGTCTTAACAAAGGAATTTATTTCACCTTGGCTCTTACTTACTTTGGGAAACTTCTCCTGGCTTAAAGGACTCTTCTGGGCCCTTCCTTTATAATTTAGTAATTTCTAATTTTTATTCAATAGATTAATCTTTAATTTTTTTTCTTCTTATATTTTATTAGAAGTAGCTAGGTGAAACCATGTCATATCTTAAGCTCTTTGCCTGGTAATTTACTTAGCCATATCATTGAATTTTTAAGAAATATTTTTTGTGTTATTACAGGCGACAGTTTTACTAACCTTTCTGCTGCTATAAATGTCTCCTTTCCTCTAGATGCCAACAGCATTTTTGTTGCTTTCCTGAAAGCCTCCTTGTATTAGTCGGTTCTCACACTGCTAATAAGGACATACCTGAAACTGGGTAACTTATAAAGGAAAGAGTTTTAATTGACTTATAGTTCCATAGGGCTGAGGTGACCGTAGGAAACTTACAATCATGGTGGAAGGGGAAACAAACACGTCCTTCTTCACATAGCGGCGGCAAAAAGGAGTGCTGAGCAAGTGGGGAACAGCCCCTTATAAAATCATCAGATCTCATGAGAACTTTCTATCTTGAGAACAGCATGTAGGTAACCCCCATGATTCAATCATCTTTCACCATGTCCCTCCCATGACACATGAGGATTATGGAAACTACAACTCAGAATGAGATTTGCATGGGGAGATAGACAAACCGTATCACTCCTCAAGGTTCATCAGACTTCTACAAATAGTATCTTCAAGGCCTTTCCAGCTTCCATCTGCCATCTATGCCCAGAGTTTATGCTGTGTGTTTTAGGAGACAGATGCCACATGTTTAGTTTGGTGGTGGTAAATGCATGTAAGCAATGAACTCTGCTGCAGTATTGAGGAAGGGCTTCCTTGCAGAGATAGAATCTGAGAAGAGGTAATTTCCTCACTTACATGTACACTGAAGGTTGTTGTTGCTTTCTTGCTTTAAGGGTAGGAAGAAAATAATAAACAAAAACAAAATTCTGGAACAATGTAAAGGTATGAAGTTGGAAGGACTGAACTCTGTCTTATCCCTCATTCCATTCTTCACAGTGTCAAATGTTGGTGCCCTGAACAGAGTCCATAGTCAGTGTTTGATGGATGATGAGAGGGATGTTTGTAGGCTGAGAGGGACCAAAATAAACTTCACCTGCTACATAATTTGGAACACCATCAGCCATTTTCTCAGCTGTGTTTCCTGCATATCCTTTAATTCATTGTATCTAGGTAAATATTTGGAAATAAGTCTAGATAATGTATATCTTGCAAATAAATATGTACGCAGAAATAAAGAATGGAAATGCCAGGTCTTAAAAAGAAAAAGGAACAAATGTCAAATACCCACTGAAAGTATATTCAGCTTGTCTTTCCAGGCGCTACTAACAGAATAATTTCATTGAACGTTATTTCTGCTTCATAACATTGGAAATGCACTTTGGTACAGTTCTACTTCAATTGCTTTCCCTTGGGTATTGAAAAGTTTGCCCTGGAAAATGAGAAAACCAAGTGATGGGAAAATTTCACAGTATGTGACTAAATGATAAATATGTTTATTTTAATGTTGGTAATAAAAGCTGGCGAAGAGGTTAGATAGAGTACATGTGAGGCAATAGTTGTATGTCACCAAAATATTTTTAGAATTGTTGGTGATTGTTTCACTTTTAAAACAGCAGAGATACGATTGCCTGACTTTGGTAAAAGGTGATCTATTCTTAAAACTCATAACTGATTAAGAGACTGTGTAACACTGAGAATGAAAACTAGGAAGCACCTGAAACATCTTTGCATATGTAGTATCCCCTGATTACCGGACATCATTTATACTTTCCTGTTCTCCTGGCTGACCTCCTCTTCAAACCTTGTTCTCTATTCTTTGAATGCTGGTTTCTAGACATTTTTGTTTTTCTTTTTCCTACAGCCTGTTCTGCTTATAAAAAAATCTCTAGCTTTTCTCTTAGAATAAAGAAATATCAGTGACCATCAATGAATAGGAAATAAGAAATTTGTGTTTAGATGTTTGCAGAAACAATAGAAGTTTGAAAAATAAACTTATCTGGGCCCTATATTTCCTGTATATTATCTTTTACTAGTATGAACACTTTGAAGGATGGGACTTCATCTCCTGGGGGATTTGTTATTTTTGTGTTGCTGTAAAAGAGTATCTAAGGCTGGGTAATTGATAACTACAAAAGGCTTATATGGCTCATAGTTCTGTAAGCTGTACAAGCATCAGGACAGCATCATCTTGGCTTCAGGTGAGGCCTCAGGTAGCTTACAATCATGACAGAATGCAAAGGGATAGCCAGATCATCACATGGCCAGTGAGGGAGCAAGAGAGAGAGAAAGGAGGTCCCAGACTCTTTTCAACAACCAGAACTATGTGACCTCATTACCACAGGGAAGGCATCAAGCCATTCACTAGAGATTCACTCCTATGGGCCAAACACCTCCCTTTAGGCAGCTACCTCCAACTTTAGGGATCACATTTTAACATGAGATTTGGAGGGGACAAATATCCAAATCATATTAGGGTGTGTCTAGGAGTGTGTAGCGGGGTTGGGGGAGTCATGTGCACAAGACTCCTTGTTTAACAATAGGAACATAAAGACATTTAATGTACGACCTAAGTGGAGAATTGGACAGTTGCTATCCACCTTACAGTGGGCTTACAGATGATTCTCAGAGTCTGAAATGCCACCAAGAAAAGCCTCATTCTATTTTCTTTTTTAGAAAAGTCACTTAATTTAAGTCGAATATAACTTCTGTGCCTAACACTTCTCAAGCAGAGCCCTTTTTATAAGATGAAAATGTGTCGGTACCTTTCCTCCTCAAGCCTAGAATGGTGGGCGTATTTATTTCTCAGCAGAAGAAACCAACTTTACCATTTTGGATCACAATATTGACCATGCGTTGACCAAATATAAATGGTATATAAAACAGATTAAAACAAAAATGGTGGGGAAACCTCTCAAGGGTTTCTCTCAGTTTCAGCTCAGTGCTTTATGAGCCTCTGGAAAATGTTCTAATTTGGATCCTTCTGCTTACCGTCAAGAAAAATGAGAGGCATGATAATGATGGGGAGAGAGGTTAAAAAAATTCAGAGATTGAAGGGCATGTTGGAGGACAGACTCGATGTGTGTATTTGATATATGTGTTATACCAATAGATATTAAAGCTGTGTGTGTAATATTAAATATAGGTCATTGGAAACCTTAATCTACATTAGTCCGTCTACATTCATTTTTCAACTCCATAGACGTTAAAGAACTTGAAGTGTCATACTGCGCAATCCATGGTGGAGATGGTGAAGAGCAATGGTAGCTGGATGGCGTTTTATAGGCCCAGGGGGTTGACTGGGTGACTTGACTATGCCCCTGTGGTCTTTCACATTTTCCAGCAAGCTAGCCCAGGCATGTTCTCGTGGTAAACCGTAGAGGTGTAAGAAGATGCAAATCTAGTCATTCTGGCATATGTCAAGCTTCTACTTTTACTAATATCCCCTTGGCTAAAGCAAGTGATATGTTTACTCTGGAAATCCAGCTGCAGAGCCCTGGAAGGTCACAGAGTGAGATATGGGGGTATTGGGGAGAGAGGATGGCAGTAAAGTGACACCTTAACACAACTGATCTATCATACCTGGGTATATAAATCCCTCCAGCTCTTTGCTGTGCCCTCAAAACTAACTGAAGGCTCTGAAAATTCCATGTATAATTGGGAGTTCTTTACATAATCATCCCAGTTTATTATCACAACAGCCTGTACGATGATATTTTCTGTTTATAATAGATGAAGGTGCTGAGGAGGAGAAATAACGTAACTTTCCTTAGTAAACTTGGACTCAAACCCGAGTTAGACTGCAAAGCTCTTGATCTTGTTACAAGACCAGAGAACTGGGAAAGTGGGAATTACTCATAATTTGAGATAGGCAAAACAGTAATCACAAAAACATCAATGATGAGAGAAATAAGTCGATGATAGAGAATCTGGTATTAAATAGCTGATCATCAAGTTCTAGCTGTGTATCCAAAAGATGATTGAATGTCCCAGAGTAGCTGTTTACTCTTATTTTCCTATGAATGTACAAATTCTGCAGTGTTAACCAATTAAAAAATACCTACTACTTACTTTTTATAATATAGAACTTATTTTTAAAAAGCATTATTGAGTGAAGTTTCACTTCACTGCTCAAGGATTTCCAAAATATATCCCTCCAAAATGGCTAATGAGAATTTTGCAAACATTCTCATACTTTTAACTAGAAATGTTTTTCAATGCAGGGTTTCCAAATGTGACTATGTAAAATGAATTTTGAGTACACACAGGTACTAGTAAAAGGAAGGATTTTTGTTCACTTACTTAGAAGACCTACAAATTTCTAATTATTTTTCCCAAATAAAACAACCAATAATCAGTTTTAGATAGTAGGGAAAAAAAGTGAATGACCAGTAAATGTCAAAGCAGCATCAGTCTAAGAAACTCTCTGAGGGCTAATAGATCAATAGAAATACATGCTTGGCTGACTTTAATAGTCTCAGCACTAAGTAGAATCTGCTTAAAAAGATCTTTTACTATAGTTACAAAAAATGAATTATAATAATTAGTGCTCAGTGTGTATAAAATACTGTTTATCACACACAAGCATGCAACATACACCAAGAGTCCCAAAGAAACAAATGAAATTCTCTTCTAGTGCCTTGAAGTCAAGGTAAAGTATACTTGAGACTCAAACCTGATACAGAAAAAGTAAACATTAGAAGATTATATATAGTTTTAGTTTGTATATAAATTCTATACTATTTACAATTATACTCAGTAATAATGGTGAAATCTGATTTTTGAAATTCTAAAAACGTAAATAACATCTGAGGAGTACATTAACATTTTCACTTAAACGCTAGCCATTAATCATATAGTTATATTTTAGACACCCTGTTTTAGTCTATTCTCACTCTGCTATAAAGATACTACCTGAGACTGGGTAATTTACAAAGAAAAGGGGTTTAATTGACTCACAGTTCCACATGGCTGAGGAGGCCTCAAGAAACTTAACAATCATGGCAGAACGGGAAGCAGGCATGTCTTACATGGCAGCAGGCAATAGAGAAAGAATGCACAAAGCGGGAAGAGCCTCACACTTAACTAGTTCTTGTGAGTTCACTAAATATTATGGGAACACCATTCAGGGAACTGCTGCCATGATCCGATCACCTGCATCCCTGAGACTTGGGGATTATAGGTCCCTCCCTCGACATATGGGCATTACATTTAGAGGTGAAGTTTCGGTGGGGACTTGGAGGCAAACCATATCACACTTGAAGAAAGAAATTCAGGTATGTTTTTACTTCAGGCATAAAGCATATAGACAGCTTCCAACTTCGAATATAATTTTCTTGTAAAAAAACTGACCCAGCTGGCAGTGATGATTCTTTATCTCCAGGCTCTCTGAAGCAAGATGAACTGGAAACTCAAGGTGTTCAATATTAAGCTGATCAGAAAAACCAAGAATCAAGAAATGTTCCATTCTTTCAAGCCTCTTGTCTCTGGAGATGATCTGATCTTATTTCAGAGACATCTTATCTCTTGATCTTGTAGCTTCTGTTCTCTAAATCAGAAAACCTAAACTTTCACTTAGGTTACCTGTCAGTTTCAGTCAATATGTTCCTAGTTTGACAGATATCAGTAGAGAGTTGGTTGTATTGGAAACAATGTATAATTTTCGCAGTATCAAATACTCACAAGCCTAAATTTTAAGTTTTCTTCAATCCTCAGAATTTAACTCCTATTTAATTTTCCAAATAAAATAAACTGATCGCTTCTTTTATGATGCAAGCTATTTTGAATGGAATGTTGTTTATCGTATAAGCCGGTTTCTCACTGTGTTAGGAGGTTGCCCTTAGGCAGATTCGATTCTACCTAGAGGCATTTTTTTTCCTCATCACAAGTGGGAGTGAAGTAATATAGACATCTCATAGATAGAGGCCAGGGATGCTGCTAAACTACCTACACACAAGACAGCCCCTCATGATACAAAATTATCTGTCTCAAATGTTGATACTAAGGAGGTTGAAAAATCTTTAGAATAAACAAACAAACAAAAAAAAAGGGCAAATACCACTGATTTCAGTTTCTCTAGTCCTTTACTTTTTGTCTCTATGGAGAATGGAGCCTAAGGCTAAATTACAGATACACATTTAGAAAGAAGACTTAATAGTCATCATAGAATTATAAAACACCATAGAAAATCATGAAAAAGGTTGGGGGTAGATAAAATAATCTATTTTGAGGGCAGGTAGAATAACAAATCTCCTCCCATTTATTCATTCATCCATTCACTCAAAACCTGTGATGTGACTGGAGCCTATAATAGAGTCCAGACTGATAAGGACGGAGTAGATACACTGTGAATCACTTATACACAGTCTCTACTACCATCGGTGCTTGTGGTTGATTGTGGAGGAAAGGAGGAAGGTAAAAGGAGAAACGCTTCTTCCTCTTCATGTTTTGTAGTTGTGGAAATTCTAGTAATACATGCAATAAAAGCCATGAAGACAGAAGAATGTAGATGGAGAAAAGCTAAGGCAAGAATTATCTAACAATTATGAGAAACCCACCTGTACTCTGTTTGATAGGTTATGTGTAAAGACAGTTTATTCTGACAGTGCTATGTGAAAATGAATAAACAAGCCAAGAGTTCTATAATTCATCCAGCAATGTAGCCAGGACTTAGGTTGATAGACCTTATTCTCATAGGTCTAAGCTTTTTCTTTATTTTCTCACTTACCAAGTCTCTTACGTTCAGGTTAATGTGTCTGTTACATTCATCTGCCGCTCCTGGGTCATGCTTATTCATCCTTTTTAAGTCTTCACTTAGATGACTCTCCTTAGTCTTCTCTGCAAGTTTGCAGGTGCGGCCTCAGTGTGCTGTCCCTGTGCTTCTCCCACCATAGCTAACATTCCCAGTGATTGTGTTGGCCTATGTCCATTCACATTTCCACTACAATGTAAGCTCTTATTCACTTGAACTCTAAGTAACTAGCATAGCATATAATATCTAGCATCACATATAATAGCTAGTACATGACATATATGTTCCTATGTGACTAAATAAATGACTTTCTGCATGCTAGTTTCCCAGGTATTTTTGTATAGGATTTAAGTATATTTCAATAAAATAAAGCATACCAAGAAAAGAATTTCTATACATAAAGCCACTGTTGTTTCCTACCTGGATGTCATAAGAAGAAGTTGAATTCTTTGATCTCTACCACAATTGGCAGGGTTCTTTATCTGATCAAACCACCAACGAGAGATTATACTTGAATTTTAGAGGGCAACCGATGGATATAGTAAGAGGGCAAACATACATTTCTTCAGGAGTTCTTGAACTTAATCAAAACCTGTTTTCCTCTCTTGGTGATCTAGAATGTACCCAGCAGAATAATTAAGAATTCTTTTTGTCTTCAACTATGAAGTCTTAGAGGAGAAAACATTCTCATTCTTCCTTTCACCTAAGATTCTCTCTCACTTTGATCATGTGAGTCATAAAGAGGAAAAGAATCTCCAGCTCTTACAGTGGTTCTAACATATCATTCAAGAGTCCCCCATTCATTACTGATCTATATCACAAATAAAAGTTTCTCTTGTTGGACTAAAGAGTGAAGGGAAAGTGGCTTGAAGTCTTTGCCTCAAATCTTCCTCCCTTATACTCCCCATAACATTGGACTGTGGAAGAATAGAGTATATTTATGAAGCTAATATTTATTTTGTCCCAAGACAGTTGTTCTTGGGTCAATATCTGTTTTACAAAAGAAATGTAGAATTACTTGAATTACCTGTTACCTGGGAGATGCATGACTCAATAGTTAACCAAGTTGATATTGAAGTGCTACCGCTATATCCCAACAATTGCTATGATAAATTTCAAATGACAGCTAAAATATTTCTCTGTCATTACATCTTTTTGGTGCCTGGATGCTTGAATTCTGTTGCATCCAGGCATCTAAAAGCTTAGATAAGTTGCTTGAGCAATGTAATTGAACCCGAAGCTTTAACAAGGGTAAATAATTCAGCTTATTCATACATGCAACTTATGTTTTCTTGTCTCTTAAAATTAGTGTATTTAAATAATATATTTGATGTGACACAAATGAGTAAAAAACCTATAATTTGTCTTTTAAGATGACAATTTGTCACAAAACCATGACTTAAAGTCATCCTTAATGGATGGTATGCCATCATTTATTTTGAATTTCTTGACTTGAGTATGTTTGTATCACCACAGTAACATAACATAGTGTTATTTTTGATGTTTTCTGAGATAGGATTTGTATAAAGCAAATTTGAGAAAGAGCTTCCCAAATGACAAATTTATGTGAAAAGGAGATGTCACCAAGGGTGAATGTTTTCCAAAAATAGTGCCACCGCACTAATTCCCATAATGAGCATTAAGAAATCCAATGATCTCATACTTGTCTTACTGTTAAAACTGCAGAGATGGTTTAACAAGTGTTTTCACATTATGTATGCTTTGTCAGTTGTTAAAACAGTTTTTTTTGAGGTGGAATAATTAAAATAGAATTGTAGGTGCTCTGAAGAGACATTCACAGCTCTATTTAAATGTAAGTGAAATTTCACAGATGTTAGCCAGAATTTCTAAATGTATGCCTGCTATTGAAGTCCTACTTTAAAAAGAGTGTTTCAAAGTATTTTTCCCAAGACCATTTCAGTGATTGTTTCATTTAGTAGGATTCTTTATTAAAATAAAACCATATATTCCTTTTTATAAAGTAAGAAAAGTTTGATTGTGTATGATTACATTTCCTAAATGTTTATAGCAAATGTGAAATCTAACTCTACACCTTCCCTGACTCACCTTTGGAACTCAGGTACCCATAATCTTCAGAATCATAACCCTTGGTTCAAAACACAATCATTATTGGCCTATGCATGGCCCATCTTCCTCCCTTCCTTCCAGCTATCCTTCATTCCTCCTCCTTTGCTTCCTTTTCTTAAAATAATGATTTAAGCACCTGCAAACTCACTAGGCCAAACAGAGCCAGGATCTCCAGATTATCCTACATTTAGTCATATATTTCTCTCATCCATCTTTCTGCTTCCATCCACTAGAGAAAATGGTTATCTTGGACCTTTTGTTCGTCAATCTCTTCATTTCCTCTTTTATAGTATTTCAACTTTTATCAGTTACATAAATTAATACTTAACACATTTTACTAAGATTAGCTGATGTTGTAGATTGTTATTTTGTCTAAAACTTGGATGTTTTTGATTTATAAAGGGTTAACATTCCAAAAATTCTGCTTTTAGGTCAGCTGTCTAGAGCACGGATCCATAGAAACTACGTTATTACTAGGTACTACGTTTCAGGTTATGTTTCCAAATTGATGAGACATTGTTAACCTACAATAATTCTAATGATAGTTATCTAATGTGGTGGTCCTGAGAGTAAAGCATTTCCAAAGTAAAATAAGACAATGTAGATTGGTAAGAAACTGTTTGGTTTGCATCCTACTTAAGTTATTAACAGATATTCAATGTGCTTAAAATTATCCAGCCTTTTAATTTTTAATGATTATTTTTTATTTTTATTTTTGAGCCAGGGTCTCAGTCATCCAGGCTACAGTGCAGTACAGACTTTATAAAACTCATTTTTCCTCAGCAATTTAAGAATATGAGTACTTAACTCTGCATTTATAGTGACACACAATTTTGTTCCTCTATAAGATAAAAACAAAGGATCTCAAAAGATACAGAATTTTAAGAAATTTTTTAGGACCTCAAGTTAATATTGTTCTAGGCAAAGGTATAGAAAACATTGGGGATCTTTGTGAGAACTAAATATTTAAGAATTATAATAAAAATCCTTATTGATGTATAGGTTAAACATTTATCCATTTGTTCACTTGAGTTATCTAATCATTCTCAGAATCCCTTGTTGCAGGAAACAAGTGATCGTACTCTTTAGTCAAATGATTGGACAAAAGCTCAGAAATTTTAAGGTAATCTATTATAAAACTTGGAATCATAAAATTGTATTCTTGAAAGTATTTTATTTTTCTAGCCCATAGGCTATACCACAGGATAATGTCTCACTAATCTCAAACTCAGTGGACACAAAATATTCAGGTTTAGATCTATCCTGTATACTTTTCCGAACGTACAGGAATTTCAAGTACATGTGAATAAGCATCAGTTCCATTATTTAGGAAGACTGTCTTGTGCTGAGTAATTAATACAAGTCATCTAATGTTTTACTGGAGGACTGTGAACACAGTGCTGGATAGAAAGCAAAAACATATTTCAAGGTTTATTGTTTAAGATAAGAGAGAATGAGGAATTATGATAATGCAAGTTGAGTTCATTTTCTTTACTTTCAAATTCAAATGAATTTCGCTTAATCCAGCACCTGTTTTAATATCTTTTTGGATTTGGTGAAAGGCACCCTTACATTTCAATACTAGTGATAACTTCCTGTTCCCACCAGTTCTGCATGTCATCTGTTGTGACTGTCCCTTTCTTTCTGACCTAAATGTATCTAATACTGATATCTGGTATAACACCACTCATGTAAGATAGTTGATTGTTTTTAAGACACTTTTAGTTAAGATTTGGAGGTTGTGGCTAGGGATTATATAATCAAAAATTAGATCATTAAAAACTGAATAATAGCCAGCTTTGCTGGTGGAGCTCCCCTGTATATGCCCTCTCCCTCATCTTCAGCCTCCCGTCTTCCTCCACAGCCCACTGGCATGCCCCTTTGACAGGTGCCTGTTCATTTATTATGTATAGTAATTTACCCCTCTTTTTGTTTTACTCTTGCTCATCCAGACCACTCTCTATTCCACAATTGCATGGTCCTTTAAAATTCTTGTTTCCTGAAAACATTTTAAAATCCTAAAATCTGCTTTAAGAAGAAATTTTTCTCTTGCTCATATGTGTTTCTTTCCTTTATATATAATAATATACACTATTACTACTTCAATACATGTCAGCTATTGTTTTACTTTAGTAAATATAAAACCCATTAAAAGGATTTACTAAGTTCAAGCATGTCTTCATTTCTTTTTTCACAACACTAATTGCCAATAGGCCTTGAGATGTGCTTTTGTGACTTGCGTTCCTATGGGGATACTCAGAAATATGAGCCTCAAGATGGAGAAAAAATATTGTAGTTAGAAGAATTAAGAATGTTCATTTATTATCTCAGTTTGAAACGTTTACATAAGTTGTGTTATTTAAACAGCAAACTACATTCTAATTTGCTTTTATATTTTAGATGTTTATGTAATCATAGGCATGGCATTAATGGAGATGTAGAATGCAAGAAGGGAGCAGTATTTCCTTTAACAGATTTTGTGCCCTCTTCCACGGACTCTGTGGTAAATTAACCAGAGAGTATTCCGGATAATTACTTTTTTTGTGAATGGATGGGAAATATATTAACCATGCTTTGTACTATAAGGATTATTTCATTCTTTAATTATTCTTTGGATAAAATAGGAGAGGAACAGATTAGCCACCCAAAGCTAATGCTTCTGCCATTGAAACCAGAGAGCTCAAAGAAAACCTTTATTTATGTGAAAGGTTCGAACAGTTTGTCTTTCCATGTAAAAAAGAATAGTGATGAATGCTCCAAATATGTTGGTGATGAGTCTTTCTTTGATAATATTTTTTCTTTCTGCTCTTCCTTCACTATGGTAGGAGATTCAGTGAAATGCACTCACTTCATGGAATAATCATTAAACACTTCACATTTCATATCTTAATCCTATTACATGGGTTATTTGTTATTTTAAAAAGGATTATCAAAATAATATTGATCTTCTAACTCTTCTCAATTCTAAAGTGCTTAGATATTGATTGTTCAGTAATTTGGCAAATGCTTATCAAGCTAATACTTAATATTAAGCAGGCTCCCTGCTTGGGGATATAATTGAATAAGGCTGTCTCCTACTTAGCTGATTAATATTGCTGCTTTCAGTTTCCACCTTTCCTCCATCTTCTCTTAGATTTTTTTTCTGAGAGAAGATTTTTTATTTGGCAACATAATTACTTTTTTACAAACCACTTGAAGCTACTTCACTAAGTAATGTACTGTCATGATGATACCTAGCATTTCATGCGTACATTTAATATACCAGTCACAGTGCTGTGTCCTTTAAATATACCTGTCTCATGTAATTCTTTTTGTAAAGCTGTGTTATCTCCATTTTATTATTGGTGGTGGTGGTGGTGGTGGTGGTGTTTTGACATAGGGCCTTGCTTTGTTGCCCAAGCTGGAGTGCAGTGGCTCACTGTAGCCTCGATATCCTCAGCTCAATCAATCCTCCTACCTCAGTCTACCGAGTAGCTGAAACTACAGCTTGTACCACCATGCCCAGCTAATTAAAAAAAAAACACACATACAACTTTTGTAGAGACAGGGTCTCACTATGTTGCCCAGGCTGGTCTCAAACTCCTGGTCTCAAGCAATTCTCCTGCCTTGGCCTCCCGAAGTGTTGCGATTACAGCCATGAGTCTCCATTGTATTGCTGAGGAAACTGAGGGACTGTGAAGTCAAATCACTTGCCCAAGGTGACACGGAGAGTATATATTCTAGCTGGAATTCAGTTTGCAAGCTGGCTGCCTTCAGAGCCTACACTCTTAGTCATTATGCTGAGTTAAACACAGGAAATGATAACTTTCATTTATCGGAACATAATGATTGCCAACTCTGATGGGTAAGGGCAGATGAAACTGAGGAGTGATTATACTATGAATAATTAGAGAGGGGAGCTATCATGACCCCACCAGTTACTGTCTATGGGACTATTGTCAAGTCAGGAAGATACTAATGCTTACTCTTGAATTTGTAGTGAGGATTAAATGAGGCAATAAATGTAGAGTGTTTAGTTCTTTGGCAGTGGTAAAATAGGCAATAAACCTTAGCTTTTGTTATGATTATGATTGGTTTAGAATAGTCAGACTTATGTATTCCTATTGTTAAAGGAAAAGATCAAGCCAACCCGTCCCTCTAGGCCCCTTTCCAGAAGGTAATCTTAGGGTCCAAGGAGGTTAGGTTGCTTACCCTCTGCTCCTAAGCTTCTCTGAAGAGCTAGAGCTAGAACTACAGCAGCTCGCCTGAATCCAATCTCTTTTGGTTTTCACTCTTCCTTTCATATACTAAACCCAAGAGGATATTGCAATAAAATACCAGAAAATATTCAAAATGGAGAATAGACAAGGCTCCATCAAGGATAAAAGACTACATGAAATTAAACTTCTCAGAAAGATGTAGTGCCAATGGATCTCTCTTGTGGAATTGTCATTACCTACACTTTTGGCCTTATTGTTATTTTTGCTATTTCATTAAGCTAAAATTCCATCTATATTTACTCTCTTGTTTGACTTGTAATTGGTTGATTCTATTGTTTTTTATTGTAATTTCTTAATATAAGGACTAAATTATTTTCTTTCTAATTTTTGGAGGCTTCAAGTTTTCATATAACAGCTTTTGTTGAATGGATTAATATTTATATAAAATGTTTATTAGCCTAGAGATAATGTAAATTTATAATTTTATCCTTTGCTGATTCAAGGGATCAAATGAATACATTTCTTAATTTTCAGAGTAATAATTTGTTTATTGAATGTTTTAGTATTAATATGTCTTAGTTTCTCTCCCCAACTCTTTACCACATAAACTTCACATGTACAGAAAGCTAAATGTATGTTATATTGACATGTATATATGCCTTATCATTTCATCCAGATGCAACAATTTTTGACATATTTCAACACTGAGTTTCTCTCCCACATTCTCTCTTTCCCTTTATCTACAGTCTCTCCTGAGGAGTGTGTCTACAATACCTTGGCTAAATTATTTGACATTAGATTGCAAACATCAGTACAATTCATCCCCAAATCTTTCAGAAGACATGTCTTAAGAACAAAGCTATTCTTGTACATGACCAAAATAGCTTTATCCAATCCAAGAAATTTAACATCGGTGAAAAAGAAATAATATAAATAATATTATATAAGTAATTTTTATGCAAATTACTAAAATTAACAACATTTTGTAAGTGTGTAATTTTTATTTCAAATGAAATGCATTGTGGCCCAAGAATGTGCTGTAAAATCTCAACTTTTTGAGCATGTTAAAGGGTACGGGCAACTTACAATTTATTTTGAATATTCTGTGGATATATGAAAATCTATATTCAAATAACAAGGTTGCTTATTTATAGTAAATATAGATTGTAGACTGCCTTATTTAACTTCATCATTTCTTCTTCTTTGTCTAATGTACCCATTGAGATTTTGAAGAAGCATGATATAGTGAAATCTATTATTATAATAGTTTTTGTATCAAGATTCTTTGAATTTTAAAAAATCTTTTTATTAGGGAATTTTCAAACATATTCCAAAATAGAGCTTATTGTATAAGTTGTCTCCACAAATGAATCCACCCATCTTCAGTGACTTCAACATTTTACCAGTCTTACAGATAACCTTTTCCATTTTTGTGTAATATTTTAAAATAAATCTAAGATATAATCATGTTATTTTACCTGTAGATAATTCATTATGACCTAGCCTAACAGACAATATGATATAAGCTAACAAATATTTTACATGTGTATACATATAGATACATACTACAGTGCTATGGCCAAACTTTACAAAATTAACTAACATTGTTTAATGTCATTCTCTAATTGTTTTCCCTGTTGTCTAAATCCATGTATTGTTACAGTTGGTTTGTTCACATAGTATCCAAACAAGGTCTACATGTTGCATGACTCCTTTCTTTTGATTTGTATTTTTTTTTCCATGCAGTTTTGCTTGTTGAAAACCATTTTTGTGACTAATTTGTAGAATTTTTCACATTCTAGATTTTCCAGCAGGCTGGCTCTTGATGACATTTAAACAATCCTCATTCACCCAAGTTTTATTTTTGATCATTATATCTAGATGTTTGGTTAGATTTAAATACTTGTCTTTTACTTTTTCCAAGAATACTTCATTGGTGACATTATATAGTTGCTATTCCATCCTATCAGGAGACATACAATGTCAGATACAGTCTGAATGTGGGACAAATCCAGATTATGGAACATTATAGAATAACAGAAGTTATAGGTGAGTCCAGGTGGTGACAACAGAGACAATACAAGTGAATTTAGCTGGTGTCAACCTAGACCATTCTTTATAAAGTATCTCATGAACTTTCACCTGATAATTTTGAAATCTATTAATAATCATTATCTAACCACATTGTTTTATTAGTGCTTGTAAAATGGTGATTTTCTTTCTTTTATTTTACTTTAAGTTCTAGGGTACATGTGCAGAACGTGCAGGTTAGTTACATAGGTATACACATGCCATATACACATGTTGCTGGACCCATTAACCCGTCATCTACATTATGTATTTTTTCTAATGCTATTCCTCCTTTAGTCCTGCACCCCCTGACAGGACCCAGTGTGTGAAGTTCCCCTCCCTGTGTCCATATGTTCTCATTGTTCAACTCCCACTTAGGAGTAAGAATATGTGGTATGTGTTTTTCTGTTTTTGTGTTAGTTTGCTGAGAATGATGGTTTACAGCTTCATCCATGTCTCTGCAAAGGACATGAGCTCATCCTTTTTTATGGCTGCATAATATTCTGTGGTATGTATGCACCACATATTCTTTATCCAGTCTACCATTGAAGAGCATTTGGGTTGGTTTCAAGTCTTTGCTATTGCAAACAGCACCACAATGAACATACATGTGCATGTGTCTTTGTAATAGAAGATTTATAATCCTTTGGATATATATATCCAGTAATGAGATTGCTGAGTAAATGGTATTTCTAGTTCTAGATCCTTGAGGAATTGCCACACTGTCTTCCACAATGATTGAACTAATTTACACTCTCACCAAGTGTAAAAGTGTTCCTATTTTTCCACATCCTCTCCAGCATCTCTTGTTTCCAGACTTCTTAATGATTGCCATTCTAACTGGCATGAAATGGTATCTCATTGTAGTTTTGATTTCCATTTCTCCAGTGACCAGTGATGATGAGCTTTTTGTCATATGTTTGTTGGCTGCATAAATGTCTTCTTTTGAAGTGCCTGTTCATATACTTGACCCATTTTTTGATGGGGTTGTTTGCTTTTTTTCTTGTAAATTTGTTTAAGTTCTCTGTAGATTCTGGGTATTAGTCCTTTGTCAGATGGATAGATTGTAAAATTTTTCTCCCATTTTGTAGGTTGCCTGTTCACTCTGATAGTTTCTTTTGCTGTGCAAAAGCTCTTAAATTTAATTAGATTCTATTTGTCAATTTTGTCTTGTTGCCATTGCTTTTGGTGTTTTAGTCATGAAGTCTTTGCCCTTGCGTATGTCCTGAATGGTATAGGTTTTCTTCTAGGGTTTTTATGGTTTTTGGTCTTTCATTTAAGTCTTTAATCTATCTTGAGTTAATCTTTGTATAAGGTGTAAGGAAGGGGTCCAGTTTCTGTTTTCTGCCTATGGCTAGCCAGTTTTTCCAACACCATTTACTAAATAGGAAACGCTTTCCTCATTGCTTGTTTTGTCAGGTTTGTTAAAGATCAGATGGTTGTAGAGGAGTGGTGTTATATCTGAGGACTCTGTTCTGTTCCATCGGTCTATATATCTGTTTTGGTACCAGTATCATGCTGTTTTGGTTACAGTAGCCTTATAGCATAGTTTGAAGTCAGGTAGCCTGATGCCTCCAGCTTTGTTCTTTTTGCTTAGGATTGTCTTGGCTATACAGGCTCTTTTTTGGTTCCATATGACATTTAAAGTACTTTTTTTTTCTAATTCTGTGGAGAAAGTTAATGGTAGCCTGATGGGGATAGCTTTGAATCCATAAATTACTTTAGGCAGTATGGCCATTTTCATGATATTGATTCTTCCTATCCATTAGCATGGAATGTTTTTCTCATGCGTCCTCTTACTTTTTTGAGCAGTGGTTTGTAATTCTCCTTGAAGATATCCTTCACATTCGTTGTAAGTTCTATTCCTAGGTATTTTATTCTTTTTGTAGCAATTGTGAATAAGAGTTTACTCATGATTTGGCTCCTATTAGCGGTATATAGGAATGCTTGTGATTTTTGCACGTTAACTTTGTATCCTGATACTTTGTTGGAGTTGCTTATCAGCTTAAGTTGATGTTGGACTAAGACGATGGGGTTTTCTCAATACACAGTCATATCACCTGCAAATAGAGACAATTTGACTTCTTCTCTTCCTATTTGAATACGCTTTCTTTCTTTCTCTTGACTGATTGCCCTGGCCAGAACTTCTGAATTCCTGAATAGGAGTGGTGACAGACTACCTATCCTTGTCTTGTGCCAGTTTTCAAAAGGAATGCTTCCAGTTTTTGTCCTTTCAGTATGATAGTGGCTATGGGTTTGACATAAATAGCTCTTATTATTTTGAGATACACTCCATCAATACCTATTTTACTGAGAGTTTTTTTAGCATGAAGGGATGTTGAATTTTACTGAAGGCCTTTTCTGGCTCTATTGAGATAATTATGTGGTTTTTGTCGTTGGTTCTGTTTACGTGATGGATTACATCTATTGATTTGCATATGTTAAACCAGCCTTGCATCCCAGGGATGATCGTGGTGTATAAGCTTTTTGTTGTGCTGTTGGATTTGGTTTGCCAGTATTTTATTGAGGGTTTAAAATGGTGATTTTCTAATAGCACATTTCTTCTGCATTTGTTAGTAAGACTTCCATAAAGAAGATCTTTCCTTTGTCAACCATTTGATCACATGAATATTTGCAGACTTTTTGGTTTGTTCAGAAAAGTCAAGATAATGCTTGATTTATCAATTTATTAAATAAATTTATCAATTTATTTAAAAAATTATTCTCATTTTACCTCCAATGGTAAATTTCTTAAATTTTTCATAGTTTTGGTTTTATGTTATTAGTTGATGTATGGCTGCTCCATGCAGGCTTTTAACTATCATATCATATTCTCAAATTATGCCTTTTAATTAGACGCATTTGTTAGGTGAAAGATACAGTCTCTGAATCATTGTATAACTGCAAATACTTGTTTTTTTCTCACAAGTGGTTGAAGGCTATCTTTCCTACCTAAAGAAATTTCTTTTTTCAGACATTTTCTTTTAGGAGTTTGTAGCAGTTTCTCTATCAACTTTTAGAATCTGGTGTTGTAGATGAGCAATTGAGTAACAGCTAAATTCTTTATTGTTTATAAGTCTCTTGTGTTTTCCATTGGAAAGTTTTTAAGATTTCTTTTTTTCCTTTGTTCCAGGAGTTTACATATCTTACCAGAACATTTCTAGGTGTGTATCATCTTTCCTCATAAACCCTGTTTGAAACTATCCTAATTCTGTTAAACTGCACATTAGGGTATTCTCCTACTTAGGGATTTAAAAAAAATAATTTGTCTTATTGTCACCTTTCCGTACATACTTTTTATTATAGAAAGCTTGTATTCTGAAATTTTATGTCCTGAATCTGCCTCCAAATCTCCTGTCTTTCTCTGCTGACTACTATCTCTTTAAATTTTACTTTGATCTTTGACTTGATCTTTCAGACCAATAACTAGAGTTAGGACAGGAACTGTGTTCTTCTTCAGCGTATATAGCAAATTTTAGTTAAAATATTTTTATTCCAGAAAATCATTTTGGACTATATTTCATTTAATCTACTTATATTATTTCAATAATAATTATAATATCACGTTATTTTCTGTCCTTTTCAGTATCTCACATTAGAGGTTTGTTTTGATAATTCTCTTTGATCTTTCTCTGTCTACTGAACTTTTAACAGAGCTAAAACTATTTTTGTTCTACTCACTAGGACTCAGCTGCTTGGTATCCTGAAGCAGCAGTATACACTGCCACAAGCATAGTGGTCTATCTGTACTTACGGGCTGTAGGCACAGCATCAATAAGGCTGGAGCACAAGAAGGCCATTTTGCTACCAAGTCCATTTATACTCCCCTGAACTTGTGAAGGGAAAGATACTAGTCTATCTATTCAGCCCATGTGCAGCTCTTGGTAGAGTGAGAAAACCATTCTTACTCATGCTTGACTGGTTCCAGATTTCTTTTGGGCATCAGAAGACTCGCCGTCCCAACCCTGGGGCCAAGATGTCCTCAGTTTCTGTCACATTTTGAATCTTCTTCATTGGTTGCCATGCTTTTATACCGGGGAGGAGGAAGTTCCATATTAATGTTTGAGCTTAAACCTACTTACCTACCAACTCCATAATTTCTTGACCTAAGTGAAAACAGTAGGCTTGAGTTGAGAATTGAAAGGACTCTAGATGCTTTTCTCCACCTAGATTTTGGGAGATTATATCTTTCTTGAAGTATCAATTAGCTTTATTTTTCATGTGAGCCAAGAGATTTTCATTTTTTATTCTCCTGTGAAATAGCAGCTGGTCACATTTATGAGAAAATTATTTTGAATCTCATTTCCTCTGAAATTTATCCTTTATTAATATTATTTGTAGAAGCAATATGTTGAGGAAAATAGGCTTATTATGTATCATATTTAATCATGCAGAATATCTTGAATCTATTTAGAAGTCAGTATCATAAATCAGTAAAGGAATTTTTAATCCCATCCAAAATTGAATAGGAAGAAAATTTGAGATGGTATATAATGATTTGATTATTCATAGCTACCTCAAAATTCCCGTTTAAAAAACAGAATGAATTGTGTCTTATGAGTAAGCCAACTATGTGATCAGGAAAATAAGTAATTCAACTTATCAGGAGACTTGGGTTCTAATCCTTAATCCTTACCAGTTAAGCTTTAGGGGAAAAATTACAATAATATTGATATCTCCTCCATTAACTGGAACAATAGCATAGGTGAACCTCTACTATGTTGTATAGAAACCTTTTGTTTCTAAACTTTGAGCCTATATACAGAAAACTCTGAGTCTGAGTACTAAGACTAAAACTATAAAGGCAAAAGAAATAACAGGACTATACTCAAACAAAATATAAAAGAACAAATTAGTATAAGCTGTACTTACAGCCACCACAAAAACAAAACAAAGCAAAAACTATTGCTGTTTAATAGGAACTTTGTTGCTCTATATACATTTGAAACACTATTTTCCTGTTAGGTTGAGTACCATTACTGAAGTTCTGTTTAGGCATTAAACTTAGATGCCACTTAAAAACTTGTTTTATGATATTTTATAAATGTAAAATATTTTATATTTTTGTATAAATACTGTCATAAAATATAAAAGATGTTTTCCACAGGGGCATATTCACAATTATCTAAGAAACATAGAAATCAACCCAGAAATATCAATAGAAGCTTATGCTAATTTCAGGAAGAAAATTTCAAACATATTCTCTTTCTACTTTTAATTTTGTTTTATTTTCACTATGATTCCCCTCTTTAAATTTTTGAATGGATAGGTACTCTATATAACTAATCTTATTACCTGTTTCTTTTTTATGTAAATAGCACCAAAAGAGCCTCTAAAACTAATACTAATAAGAGCTTTATCTGGAATCTTTGCTTAAGAGTCCAAAGGTTCTAGTCATATTGTATAAAAATATATTTATGGTTACTACATTATATGTCTTGGGAATTTGTGGCTATTTATTTAAAGTTTTTTAAAGCTGTCAAATTATTCCTAAAACTATAATACTATAATAAGTGCTATGAAATACTTTTCTAAGTATGTAATTCACTTTCAGGAAAAAAAACATTAACAAAACTAGAACTAATTAAGGCTAGGACATATATAGCAGATTTTAAAGTGTGTGGTACAAATTGCTAACATTAAAAACAGTCTAGGGAATAAAAGTCACCTTAGACCCATTTTAGAAAATGGATGTAACTAACTAGATATTAAATGATAGATACATTTTAAATGAGAAAGAAGTAGGTTTCAGGGGCACAGAGCCACATGTGTAAGGGCTTATGTACAGAGGAAGGCAAGTGTATGAGAATAGCACGAGAAGGGAACAAAGAGGTTAGAAGGGAGCAGTGTCTGGGACTCTTAGTTGGATTGTTCGGTTGGGAGGAACACACTGAGGGCCGCTGTCTTCAGTCCCTAGACAATGGGAAGTCATTACAGATTCTTACAGGCAAAAACAACACGAGGAAATTGGTGTTTTGATATTTGCTTTGAAAAGAGCTAAATTATCTAAAATTTGCTAAAATGGAATGTTCCTTTTGTTATTACATGTTATAATAAATAAGATAGCTTAGATTTCTTAGTAAGGAAACTATTCTTTTAGCAGAAAATTACAGGGTATTGACCAAGAACCAACTGATGATCCTGGTGCTAATTACAGAGAGCTTTCTTATGTCTTACATTATTTTCTTAGTCCATTTTCTGTTGTTTATAACAACATCTGAAACTGAGTGACTTACAAAAAAAAATGAATTTCTTAGTTAAGAAGGCTGGGAAATTGAAGGTTGAGGGAGCACATATGATGAGAGTCTTCTTACTGGTGGGGACTCTGGTGGCCCTAAGTGACACAGAGCATCACACGGCAAAGGGCTAGGGGCTGAGTGTGCTCATGAGTTAGCAAAGATTTCTGTCTGTCCTTATAAAGTTATGAATCTCCCTCACATGATGATGCATTAATCCATTAATCCGTGAATAGATTAATCCATCCATGAAGGCGGAGCTCTCATTATTTAATCATTTCTTAAAGGCTCCACTTTTCAATACTGCCACATTGGGTACTAAGTTTCAACATGACTTTCAGAGGAGACATTGAATCCATGACACACAAGCTTGAAATAAGAATGTTTTTGTCACTAATCCCAGTGCATACATTAACTTTTACAAATGATATTTTCTATGATAGTTTAGAAACAGTAGATTTGCAATTTGTAGAGGAAAAATTTGAACATAATTAATAAAATACATCACACTTCAAGTAAACAAGAATATAGAGGTATTTTTGTTTGTGATATAGAGGTAATCTAATAGATTAATAATAGATTATCTAATAGATTATTGTATATCTAATATATTATTCTATTAGAGATTATCTAATAGAGTCTAATATATCTATTATGTACCATAATATCGGAAACACATTAAAAAGCATTATTTTATAATTTATCCTAAAATCTAATTTTAAAAGACTAGGTCGTCTAGAAAGTATAAAATGTGTAATACATTTTAATTTGAATAATGCAACCTTTACTATGAAGTGCACAGAAACTGGGTAGGGGGTGGTGTTTCATGCTTATAATCCTAGTGCTCTGGGAGGCTATGGTGGGAGAACTGCCTGAGCCCAGGAGTTCAAACCTAGGCAACAAAGTGACACGTTGTCTGTACAGAAAATTTAAAAATGAGCTGGGCTTGGTGGTGTGTGCCTGTGGTTCCAGGTACGCAGGAGGATAAGACAAGAGGATCACTTGAAATTGAAGCTGCAGTGAGCCATGTTCATGCCAGTACATACCAGTCAGGGTAACAGGAAAAAAAAAGCAAAAAGAAAAAATAAAAACAACCATCACCAAAAAACCTAAAATGGTAACTGCGTATTAGTGCTTTCTGTATTTCTAATCATACTTTGCAGACCACAGGGTCTATGTCACACACCCCGTGTATTTCCTTCAGTTCTAGATCTCTATTCCCAACTGCTTGCTTCATAGCTATATCTGCATATCCCACAGACTTTTTCTTTCTTTCTTTCTTTCTTTCTTTTTTTTTTTTAAGACAGAGTCTCGTTCTGTCACCCAGCCTGGAATGCAGTGGCGCCATCTTGACTCACTGCAACCTCCATCTCCCAGGTTCAAGCAATTCTCCGGCCTCAGCCTCCCAAGTAGCTGGGACTACAGGCACTGACTACCATGTTCAGTTAATATTTGTATTTTTTATTAGAGGTAGAGTTTCACCATGTTGGCCAGGTTGGTCTTGAACTCCTGACCTCAAATGATCGACCCACCTTGGCCTCCCAAAGTGCTGGGATTATAGGCATGAGCCACCGCCCCCGGCCAAACCTTTTAAACTTATCAGGCCCCACATGGAACTTTCTTTTGGATATTTTTAACAAGTAAGAAATGAGAAATGAATCAACTGAAAATAATGCACATAACTACAAAATTGAGAGATTGGACAGGGATCAGGTATAGTTCAATCAAGTCTCTGGGTCCATTTCCTTATTACAACTTTGTCTGGTTTCCATCTTACATATGGGCTGGCTGCTGGAATAAAAATTCTTGCTACCTTGTTCACAGACAGAAGAGAGTGTCTTTCTGGTTTGTTTATGGTGGCTAGGACAATTCTGTCTTACGTATCTTTTCATCTTCAACAAACCTCTCACAAATATTTCAGTGACGTAAAAGGGTCACATGTCCATTCTTAATAAATCTCTGGGGAAAAGGAAAATAATGCCTTACTCATAGGGCTCAATTTGCCTTCTCTGAAGCCATTACTTGGGCAAGGAAGATGCCATCATCTTGATTAGCTTAGATTAATCAAGGTTGTCTCTGGACATGAGATCAGTACCCCCAAATTGTTTAGTTGCTACACAATGGGAGATAGAGGAGATGAAAACTGACCAGACACACTCAATGTTCACTACATCATGCTCACTTACATTCTTGATTTTACATTTAAAAATATGCCTGTAGTGTGTTGAGCTAGAAAACTTAGATTCATTCTTGATTCTTTCCCTTACTCTATCTAGCACCAATTTTTTAGAATATATTTCAAATATGTACTAATCCAACTCCCCTGCACCCCTTTCATTCTGTCTTTGTCTAGTCTATGCACCATGAATCTGCTTTAGAATTTGCAGTGGTCTCTCCTCTCATCCTTTCTGTGGACTGCTGTCAGTTTTTCAAGTGAATAGATTGTGTCTAATTTATCTTTGCATTTCCTAATTCAGCAGCATTTTCTAGACTCAAATATGTGACTTCAGGCACTCAAATATTTTTGTTGAATGACTAAAATTTAAAAATCTCATAAAGAACTATGAAGTGCTTTTTTGTCTTCTATTATCATTTGTTCTTAAGTCTCCTATATTAGTGAAGAAATCATTGTTGAAAAGTTTACAAATTATTTTATGAAATAAATAAGGTAAATTTCGATGCCCCAATATTTTGTTGTGTTTTCTACTAAAACATAGCAGAAAAGACCCAAGAAAACCTGAAATAGAATATATAGAAGACTTAAATAAAGGCATCTTAGAAAATTGTAGATATTTTTCTTACAAATCCAAAACATACTTTGATGAAGTGTTACAGTTGGTATTTGAGGGACCACCTCTTTAGTTTTAGTGGGAGCTGCATTGCTTTATTTTTTAATATAGCATGTGCTGCAAAATGTCTTCAGAGACAGCCAGAACTTCGGAAACTCAGTTCAACACACCACAACAAATACTTCTACATTCAAATAATTTCTCCTCTGAGTTGTATTTCTCATCTCTTTTTCAATCAGAAGCGGGCGTTGCTGATTCTCACAGTTTCTGAAGCCTTTGCCGTGTCAGAGAATTTAAACAGGAGTAAGAAGATACAGGAAAAGCTTTGAGAAATTCTTCCCTAAGCCCAGGGAGATGGCTTTCTGTTTCATTTTGATTTCACTTCATGTCTTGAAGAATTACTGACGCCAGGCAGATTTGGATATATGGCAGGTAGTTCCTGTGTTTGCATAGATGGGTGCAGATTTTTCGTTAACCTAATTTTTATTGCCCTTCTTTTTGCAGAATGCAACAAAACTTTTAAATGGATATATGGCAATTTGTTTCATCTAAATGTGTCTTTGCTTTTCAAAATGGTAAATTTTTTTTTTTTTCTAGTGACGGCACTTAATACAGACAGGGTTGGCAAGAGGTGCCTTTATACATTGCTTGTGGGAATAAATTGGTGAGAAAAAACTTTTGAAGGAAAGTATCTTGTAATATGTAGGGAGAATTAACAAACGTATGTATCATTTAGCCTATAATCTTATCCTTTCAAATCTATTCTTAAGCAAGAATCAGTGAATTTCTTGAACATATATGCAGACAAGGACGGGCATCACATTGTTACTTAAATAATAAAAAAATGGAAATAACCAAATACTCCTGAGTCTTACATGGCAGATTCTTTCACCAGAGGATACACTACTATTACAATCAAAACAGGTAACGTAAATATGATGCAGGGAGAGGATGAGGAATACACTTCTACATACACACAAGATAGACTTATTTGTGAAAATTCCTTCTTGTTTTTCTTGATTGTCATTTCCAACTTAGTCTTTTGAAAATAATTTTGTAAATTTATTTACTCTTTTTAAACTAGTGCTTCTATATACAAGCTCAATATATTTCTGATTCTTCTACAAAGATATAAATTAAATCATTACAAATAAAATATTATACTGTATGTCAATAGTTAATAAAAATCTAAATATTCTTTCCAAGAGTTTTGATGAAAAATAACTATTTCAATCTTAATTACTTTCATACTATAAGAGTCTCACTGGAGTAACTGAGTCTCACTGAGGTAATAGAATATTTATTTCTCCCCATACACTCATGTGATTGAACTGTAGTCAAAATGTAGTTATGAAGCAATATTAATTCATTATAGATGCCAGAATAGGATAGCAAAAAGCCAGTTGGGATTCATTTTGCTGTTGAAAGAAATAATGATTTCTCTTTTTTAAAAAAATAATTGCACAATTGAAACAAAATCTTTCAACTATAATGCCTATTTTACCAACAGTTCTGTTATTTTTCAGTAATCCAATACATAATTTTAGCTTTTTCCCAAAACTGCATTTTTCTTAAAGAAGAGATGCTAGTTTTCTAATTCACACACTGAGTGTGGCAGTTTTGTGATGCTAGTTAAAGAAAGCAACAAAACTAACATCTCTGTTTTGTGCTTTGGTAATAAAAGCCACAAAGAAATCTTTGACCAAGGAATACCACTGGATACAAAACCACTGTCATGGGGATCAGTAATGAACTACAGTTGTTAGTGGTCCTAGGAAAGCCTCATGCATATATTTACGAAATGGGATAGTCTAAGTAACATTGATATTCTACCTCACCATTCAGTCTAGCTTTTGCCTGTTTTCCTTCAGAGTGTGAAATGTAAGTGTATTTGTC
The DNA here is from genome assembly GCA_963573385.1 of Cacajao melanocephalus. Taxonomy (NCBI): domain Eukaryota; kingdom Metazoa; phylum Chordata; class Mammalia; order Primates; family Pitheciidae; genus Cacajao; species Cacajao melanocephalus. The sequence continues at coordinate 139,736 of CAUYLG010003534.1, forward strand.
GTGGTCAGAGGCTGGTATTCTTGCAAGCTAGGCATAAGGAAGGCAGTCAAAGGTAGTGCCAGCAGGGAATGAATGGGCAACAGCAACTATCTGGAAAGATCAGTAAAATATTGCTCAATATCTTTATCTTCTTGTAAACACATGTGAACAATAAACAAGAAACCATGAAAAGTGATGTTTTGTCTCTCCTTATCCCACATAAGGCAAATGTGCCTACTTTATATACAGACAACCAACCATTTGTTCAAGAAAGAAATAGAATTCCTCCAAACTTAGCTCAGATTGTCTTTTCGTTGCGTTTTCCCATACACAGAGTTAACAATCATGGTTTTGTAGCTGAATTTGTAATTCTTTTCCATCATTGTGTTGTCTTTAGTGAACTCCACAGTGAAAAATAATTATGACACTCTTCAAAAGCAGGTCTTGTGAAATACCATGTACCATCTCACTCTAAAATAAGGAACACTGTTACATTAGCAATTATTTGACTTTTGTTTTATAATAGATACTCTTGATGCCATGTGAATTTTACTTTATGCAGTGTATGTATATATGTTACTAAAATGTTATTTTTAAACAACTCGGGAGAATTGAATCTTATTTTAATTGTTCCAGAGGAGTTTGTTATTATTAGAGATCTTGTGATAAACACTTTTTAAAATGTGAAATATTCTATTTTCTAAGTTGTGATTTTTCTATACTGTTGACTAAAACTGAGTGTAAATATACTGGTAGAAAGTTTGAAGAAAATGGTACATGGTACAGGAAGAAACAGAGGCATGTTGTAAGGAGAAAGTCAGCTGGCTTTCCCCCAGAACAAATTTCTTTGGTAAGGATACCATATTCCAGAGTCCGACTTTGAAACTTGGAGACTCAGAAGTTTAAACTTGTCAGCAGTATGACACTAGATCTCAGGAGCATTAGCTAAGTTGATGGAATTGTTGTGTTAAATCAGAATACCAGCTTATTTATAGCTATTGAAAAATACTGTTTTCCTATGAACTAGAATATTTATACAAACATGACAAGAGCATTCTCTCCTTGAAGATGGAGGGAGTTATGTGGGAATCTAAATCATTATTATAAAGTTATTTGGGTGCAGTTGGGCTCAGGATAAGGATGTTAAATAACGCATAACATATAACTTGTTTTTTTCTGCCCTTCCTTACCCACAAAGCTAAGATAAACTATTGGTTGATCAAGGCACTCTTTTCCATTAAGCTCAGGCTCAACGTTAGAATCTTTCTCAATGCCAATAGTGCAGGAAGCCATTGCAATTTATTGGGATTGGTATGTGTATTAGCCTGTTTTCACATTGCTTATAAAGATACTATCTGAGACTGGGTAATTTATAAACAAAAGAAATTTCATTAACTCCTAGTTCTGCGTGGCTGGGGAGGCATAAGGAAACTTACAATCATGGTGGAAGGCAAAGGAGAAGCAGGTACCTTCTTCACAAGGCAGTGGGAGAGAGTGCATACCAGCAAAGGGGAAATGCCACACTTTAAAACCATCAGCTCTTGTGAAAACTCACTGAGGAGCACTAGAACAGCATGGGAAAAACTGCCCTCATCATCCAATCACCCCCAACCAGGTTCCTCCCTAGACAGGTGGGGATTCCTATTTGAGATGAGATTTGAGTGGGGGCACAGAGCCAAATCATATCAGTATGAGAGCTGACACCTATGCTTAGACAAAGTTTTCAGCATTGAGTTCTAGTTTCCATATCTGTAAAATTAATGGGTTGAATTAATTTTTTCCCCAGGGACTTTTTCTACGCTACAAATAACTCTTGATTTGGATCTACAAATAACTATTGATTTGGATAAATCACTTACCTGTTTTGGCCTTATTTTCTGTATCTGTAAAATAAGATTATACTAAAATCTTAGTATAATTTTTAAATATAAAATTTTAATAACAGATTTTTAAAAATAAAGTTTTCATTATATCATACTTAATTTTATATGCAACCCTGTAAGCCAGGATATTTGTTTATCTATACAAATGATTAAGAAACTGAGACACACATCAATGGCTAGCTGCTGCCTTGTGTTCTCTTCTGAGTCATCTGGGTGCAAATATTGTCTTGGTGGAGAAGGTGCCATAATGAATTAGCTGTGTCTCTTCTGAGAGTAGAATGTGAGAGTGTTGGCACATTTGCCACGTGTTTGTCATTCTTCATCGATAGATTGCTATCCTAAGTATATGTTTAACTAGAACTGTCATTATGTGCCAAGTCTGAGAGCGGAGAAAGTTGAAGCAGGTTTGAAGTCACAGGTACTATTTTCTGGAAAGGTGTTTCTGTCTGTAAAATCAGGTATGTTTCCATTATGCTGGCTAAATACAAAGCATAGATATTTTATGCCATCATGTTTATTGTCAATATTTATCTGCTACTAGCAAATGTCTTTTAGTTATAGGGCCTCCAGAGAATCATGAAATAGTCCATATTTTAATGATGAAAAAGATTTCTCATTGCTAAAATGTATTTTTATAATCCAGGGCCTGTGGCTCTCTATTCGCTAAAACAATTGCACAGACTATATGTCATAGTTCGTGAGTGTCTGGTTAAAGAAAAAAAGTATAAAGTTCTGATTGGTGTTAAGGAGTGAATCTTTTGACATAGATAATGGTTTATTATAGCATGATAATGCTTTCTTCATATCTTCACTTTTCACTCAAAATTACTTCTTTCCATTTGAATTTTTTCATTTACTATAAGTAGGGTATTAATCATCTATGCTCATTTAAAAGATATTAATGTTCTCTTTCTTCAAACAGACTTTTAGTTTCAGAAGACAGATACTAAATGTGATTAGAATGAACACAGCCATATTAGCTTCTTAATAAATATCTGTACGGTCTGTGAGGAGTGTTTGCCCAGACATTTAAGACATCTCTGCTTAAAAAGTAGCCAACTTCTGTCTGCTGCCTGACTGAACTACCATTTACATTTTGTATAATATGGGCAGAAAGCAATTTTAATTTAATATATAAGTGTAAAACTTCAGCTTCCACTAGCTGGAATATGAACTCCATGATTTTATTTATTTATTTATTATCAGAGCCTGCATCCTGTGAGCTTCTGTGATGGAAATGCACTGTGTGCAGAGAGTGACTCTATTAGGCTATAGGAGAGGATGAAAATGGTTTGAGATAAATAAAAAAGCAATTACCTAGGCCTGGGAAAGAGATGCTGCACATTTATTCAGGAAGCATTTAAGTTACTCAGGGCTCCATTCCAATGAATTGTTGTTCTCTTCTCCATTCTCCCTAATATATGCCAAGTCAAATTGAAAGAAACAGAAGGAAGCTTCACACCCTGGCAACAAGAACTCAGAGAATTTTGAGGACTTGAGAAAGCTACCATTAGGGGAAAGACAAAAACGTGAAGATGGCCTTTATTCCATTTTCAATGCCAGACACTGAGGGCAAAACATTTGAAATTGTGACATAAACAAGTGTAATAACCACTAGGCAAATGGCTTGGAACTAAGTACATTTCCACAAAGCTGAGGATTAATGTGCTATGGCCTTGAGGGCTGCAACCAAAGTTCCTACTGCCAAGGCTCACAACTGACCTTGAGAGGTCAAAATGAGGAAAAAGAATATATTGGTCCATTAACAATAGCCACTACTTTCGTTTCTCATTTTTGAGTGACCTATTTCACATTTTATTCTAGCTCATTTTTCTAAAGATCTCTTTTCTTATACATTTCATCCTTGTACATTCCTTTCTCCTTCTCAGCTCATTTATCAATAGAGCTCTTCCAGTACCATTAAGCAATATCATTTTCAATGGAGGCATCCATTCAAGAAAGAATGTGGGATACAGAGAGGTCAACTCAGCAGAGAAAGGTATCCCTTCTGCTGCAGGGTCCATCAGAAAATTGGGACAACTTTAACAGATTCTATAACAAATTCCCACTAAAGTTTTGACTATAAACATTTGGTAAATTTTCTTTCTTTTTTACAATTCATTTCTTCTTTGATTGCTGGGAATTGTCACTGATCCCATTTCATACCTTGAGATCCTGTCTTAGGGCTTTACTCCTCTTGCCATTCTCTCGCTAATCTTGAGGAATGAAGATTCTGTTATTTTGCTTTATACACTAGATGCGTTTCTTTTTGCTGTTGTACTTTTGATATAGACAGGAGGCAGAGAAATTCTAGGCAGAAAAGAATGGGTCCCTGGTGAATCCCCACCCTCAAGCCCAAAACTGTGAGACTGAGGCCTAAAGTGAGAACTCATATCCCTTTTCCCCATTCAAATGTTGCCTTTTCCTAAACCACCCATAGCTCTGGCCTGCACCATCCTGTGCCTATAAAATCCCCAGGCTCAGCTGGCAGAGAGGAGGAGTGGCTGAATGTCAGGGACTACAGTTGGGCGTGAGAAGCCGCTTCACTTCAGAGGGACAGCCTGACAGTGTAACTTCAGAGAATAATCTTGCCAGAGATGGCTGGACTTCATGGGAAGATTCCTTCCCACCCCATCCCTTTTCCAGCTCCCCTTCCCACTGAGAGCCACTTTCATCAGCAATAAAATCCCCTGCTTTTACAATTCTTCAATGCATTCTTGCGATCACATTTTTTGCTGGATGCTAGACAAAGGGTTCAGGAGCCACAAGTGAGGATCCCAAAGGCTGTCACGCTGGCCCTTTTCCCTCACTGGCAGAGAGCAGCTGCCTCCACGAAAGGGCAGAGGGTCCACTGAGCTGCTAACACAAACCCTCCATGGACAGTAGAGCTTAAAAGGCACTGTAACATGCCCTCTGGGATTTCAGGAGTTGAAGGCAGCCCTCCTGGATGCTGCCACAGGGCCCCCGCACAAAGTTTGCTCCTCCAAGCACCCAAAAATGCTCCCCACCCCTCCTGTACTCAGTCACCTGTGTGTTTTCTCCTGGAGGGGTGGAGTTCGCTCCTGCTGGTGCAGAAGCAGCAGGCTGGTTCCAGTGCTTGTGTACTCCAGTTCCCGCCTTGTTTACTTGTGTGCTCCCTCCTGCAGGGAGTTGAGAGCAGGAGGTGGAGTATATGAGGCACCCTCACAAGTCCCATGAAAGGGATCAGGGAAAATACCCTGCTTCACTTTTAAAGTAGGTTTTTGTTTCCTAGGACTTCCAGTAGTATTTTCTTTGTGCAATTCTAGCTTCTCCTTTTTGTTTCTTATGATCAACTATGATGTGGCAAAGTAAAGAAAGCCTCTGCTGTTTTAGAAAGAGTTCCTCTTTTTTATTTTACTCAGCATCGCTGTGAAGTTCAGCTGAGGAGAAGTCTGTTAACAATAGTATTGAACACTTCAAAGCTTTGTATAAATAACAGTCATAGATCCTTTGGCTTTACTTGTTTTTTGTTTGTTTGTTTGTTTGAGATGGAGTTTCACTCTTGTTGCACCGGCTGAAGTGCAATGGCGTGATCTTGGCTCACCGCCACCTCTGCCCGCTGGGTTCAAGTGATTCTCCTGCCTCAGCCTCCCGACTACCTGGGATTATAGGCATGTGCCACCAAGCCCAGCTGATTTTGTGTTTTTACTAGAGACGGGTTTCTCCATGTCGGTTAGGCTTGTGTCAAACTCCCGACTTCAGGTGATTCGCCTGCCTCTGCTTCCCAAAGTGCTGGGATTACAGGTGTCAGCCACCATGCCTGGCTTTTATTTTTACTTATTAAAATTTCCTTCCTGTCCTGTTTCATTTTAGCTGCTGTAAGTTAAAAAGTAAAGCATTATATATGCTTTGCTCTTGTAAAGAAGAAAGGTTACCTTGCTTTGGACTTAAAGCCATCACTGAATGATGACAGTAGGTTGATCAGGACAACTCCAGTGTTGAATCACTTAGATGTCTGCAAAGCCACCATCAGCTATGGGGAAAGCCTGAAAATACATTAAGATTTGTTGATTTTGCTTGATTTTGTGGCTGTTTGATAAGCAAAAGAATATATAATGTTTCTTTCATTAATTTTAAAGCTTAGTATAAAAGTATCCTAAGTTCCTCAACTTGTTGAGGTATAGTTGTTGGAATAAAATTAAGTTAATGCTACTGGTATCTCCTGGAAGTTTTTGAATATTATCCATAGATACACCAAAAGGTACAATTACATTCAAGGCACTGTCAAAATGAGCAACAGGTCAGATACTCTGTTTTTGATGGTTTTCTGGGGGCATTGGCTTTGCTGAAATGATGACGTCGAAAGGGATTTTTAAAATCTAGATTATAATTCAAATAACATTTTAATTTAGATAAGTAATCAAAAACGGGTAAAAATATGGTGGGCATCATTTCTTGAAAAAAGAAAGTACAAAAAATGTGTAAATTTTTCTATGATAGTTAAATGTGTACATGCTAGTAGAAAACTTCTAAGAGTAGGTATTTTATTTCTTGGTAATCTTGTAAGTTACTCCCTGACAAACTTTCTATGATTCATAGGATAAATATTTCCAAACCGTCTTTTAAATGCAAAGAAATTCCCAGTGCTTTTCTCCTTGATTCCAGGACCTATGATTAAATTCTAATCATGGCAAATACAACTTAGTTTCAGAGATAAGTTCTGCCTTGTTCCTTATATGACCATGGGTTACTTAATGTGTGCAGTATGGGTATAACTAATTGTATCACCTCAAAGCTGCATAGTACCTTTAAAAGACTGCACAAAATAGTAAATTAAAGCTTAACATTTAATATAAATAGCAGGATAGAGTAGTAGAGGATTTTATGAGATGTGTCAACGGGTGCAAGGCTACAGTCAGGAGGAATAAGTTGTGATGTTCTGTTGTATAGTGGGATGGATAAAATTAATAATGTATATTTTAAAGTAGCTGGAAGAGAGGTTTTTGAATGTTCTCATCACAAAGAAATGATAAGTGTTTAAAGTGATGAATATGCTAAGTACCTTGATTTGATTATTATGTAATATATACATACATCGAAACAGCACATTGTGCCCCATTAAATATGTACAATTATGTCATTCATTAAAAAACTCAAACAAATATTGATATACAGAAGTGCATAAGCCACCCGTAAGAACTGAATCACTGTAGAGCTAGACATTAGCAAACTATATGTTACCTGTGGTCAAATGAGGTCCGTTGCCTGTTTTCATATGGTCCCAAACCAAGAGTTTGTTTTTACATTTTTGAATGGCTGAGAAAAAAAAATAAAAGAATGTTTTATGACACGAGAATTATATGAAACTTGAATTTTAGTATGTATGAATAAAATTACACTGTAACACAGCCACGCTCAGTTGTTTCCACGTTGTCTATAGCGCCTGTGCTGCTTATAACCACAGTGTTGAGTACTTCCAATGAAGCCTATTGGTCCCCAAAAGCCTAAGATGTTTACTATCTGGCCCTTTACAGAAAATGTTTGGCACTCCTTTTGCAGAGACTAGAGATCTTCTGTGTCATAGGGTACATTTAAATTATATGTGACTTGAATAACGTATGCTACTTCCATGCATGGCATGGAATTAGACCACGTGAAGTGTAGTACATGATGCTACTCTAAGAGTGATCTTCTTTAGTGTACTCACTTCTGGGAACCAAAACCTCGTCTGTGGGACACCATTAGCTATCCAGCTGATTCACTCAGGTGTAGTGCGCTGATCAAGAGCCTCTGCTTGATCTGCTACCGTGCAGATTTATGCATGACTTATGTGATTAGAGGAATCACTAAACTTCCCTGGACTTTTGTGATACTATTTGAAAAAAAGAAAAGCAATTGTATCTATCTGATAGTATAATTTAGAACAAATGAAGTCTTGCCTCTGCTTAGCATCATGTCTGATGCACGATAAATGTCCAATAAAATTTGGTAATGATTACTTTAAAAGTTATAAATAAAAGTACAAGAAAGGACTCTTTATCTTATAATTTGTAAAGACAACAGAAAGGATTATATGAAAATTATCAAATCTATATCAAGGAGTGATAATTATATCTAGTTTTTATTTAACATGAGCATATTTCTGTATAACTCCAGATACTATAGCAGGTTTCTGATTCTACCTTTTAATCACTTTCATTAAATATGTTAAAAGGAAAAATAATTTTTCTTAATTTTTTTTCTTCATCTACATCTCTAATAATATTTGTCTGCTACTAGCATTTATCCTAGTTCCACATTCTTTCACGTCTGGGTAGCTTCCTTATTGATGAGACTAATAGCTAACAAGAAATTGTTTTTCATTATCTTGGCCTACAGAATTTTTTATTCAAAATTCTGATTTTAGATCAACTATTCTCATCATCTCTTCTCTAAAGATTTTTCTACTTTCATCTGTAAATTTAATTTATGCAAAAATCCTTTTCATTCCATATTTAAAAAGCAAAAATATTTTTTTAAATTAGATTCACTTGGCCATAGAATTTTCTTATCTCTTTCCGATAACATTTTAATGCTTCTATCTTCCCTTGTTTTATATGTCAGGCCTCTGTTCAGTGCTCTGTAGATGAGAAGAGTTATATACTCCATTCCATATTTCAGGAAGGGAAATTTCCGTGTTAAATCTGAAATTAAGAACTTTGTAGAACTTAATTTGCAAATCTATTGACATTTTCACTGAATATAACTGGCTCACAGACTTTGTGATTTCTTTTATGACAATGATGTTGTCAATGTTAACAGTAAGGAGTCATGGTTCTTGTTATGACAATTATTTGTAACAAGTAACACAAACACGTGCCTAGTGAAATTATACTTAGTTGTTGTTGTTGTTAATTGAGACAGGGTTTTGCTCTGTTGCCCAGGTTGGAATGCAGTGGCATAAATGCGGCTAGATGCAGCCTTTACATCCTGGGTTCAGGTGATTCTTCTGCTTCAGCTTCCCAAAGAACGGGAACTACCGGCATGTGCCACCATGCCCAGCTAACTCAGTAAAATTACAAATGAATACATATTATAGATACATCCTACAAAAGTACCTGCACTAACTTTATATTTATACCTTTTGTACAGAATTCAATTAAATAATATCATGAAGATAGTTGTTTGAAGAATGTGAATCTTTAAGTCCTACAGTACTTACTGTAACTTGATTGAATTAATAAAGAGGCAGTATTCATATCTTTATAATGTACATTCTAGAAGGTATAACTGATACCCCATTGACTCTATGGAACAGATATCGTAGTTATCTCTATGTAGAAGCTGCCATGCCCAGGCTGGCCTAGTGAGAGCATTTCACCTCAAACTTTGAATCTCGCAGTCAGCAATATGATACTGCATTAATCCACAGAAGACAAGTTTCATTCAGAGACACTTTTGGAGTGTCTGTAATACTAATTCTACTTTTGCTTATATCATTTGTAGTAAAATAGTAGAGGATAATATAGAACAACATAGAAAGTTTACTGTATGCTGAGCACTGTACTTTAACTTCACCATTTCATTGTATCTTTAAATAAGTTTATGACTTAGGTATTGTGATCCCAAGTATACAGATGAATAATATGAAGTTAGGTTAAATAATTTTGTCTAAAATCATATAGCTAGCAGGTGGCAACTACGGTCTTTCCGGTTCCAAAGATAATCATTGTACCTTTGTTTATTTAAACATTCTCCAAAGGTTTTTGCTTAAGATTAAATCTCTCCTTAGTCAAGAAAAGGTCAAATTTATAGAAGCAGAGAATAAAATGATTGTTACCAGTGGTGAGTGGCAGTTAGGGGTGGAGGAGGTTAGGAGGCGTTGGTCAAAGGATATAGTATTTCAATTAGGAATAAATTCAAAAATCTGAAATACAACATGTGACTACAGTTAATAACAATGTGTTTTATACTTGAAAATGGCTTAGAGAGTAGATTTTAAGCATTCTCCCAACAAAAAATATGTGATGCAATACATAATTTACTTAGCTTGATTTCATCATTCCGCAGTATTTTATATATTTTACAACATAATTTACACTACATATACAATGTTGTCTATTTAAAAAAATATATAAAAATATTAAATCTTCTTCTCCACCATCCATTTAATTGTTGTTTTAGTTACGGATTATCTGGAATTCATCACATGATTCCAGAAAATGTTGCTTAAGCTCTTGTATATGTGGTGTTTCAGTCATCTATCCAATCGGTAAACTGAGTAGAAAACCAGGTCAATAGTATTGCTAATAATAACAAGAACAAACATTTACGTGTTAACTCCACTTCTTTACCATGTGATTAGCCAGAATTCTTTCCTATCTCCACCATGACATCTGATCTTCTAAGTCTCAAGGTTTATAAAGCAACTGAAACCCACAAAGCGTCACTGAAAAGATCAGCGTTTGAGTGTCTAAAAAGAAAGGTTAAAACCCAGCTTTTAATATCCTTAGGAAATAAAAACCTGTCAGTGTTAACTTTATGGTCTAGAGTTAAATCTAACCGATTTGGGTGACAGGACTGGGGTGTGAAGGGCTGGTGTTGGTTGATTTTGATTATCTGGGTAACGACTCTGTTAGCGAGTTCACTGCATAAGCGCCCTCTGGCTCTGGTGTTTAACAGTGCCATCTGTCTATGTAGTTATTTTCACATTGTCTTCATGACTGCTTTGAACTACGAGCTAAGTTGATGGATCTTATTCCATTGTAGAACCAAGGTCTTCTCTGACTTTACTATGCTAACCCCTAAAATGTACCTAACTACTACAATTTCAGTATATTTCTGTATTCAGGAAACACATTCGAAGATTTTGATTTGGTTCTTAGAGGCTTGCTGGTTTGGGGTGGGGCATCAGCTGGATACAAAAGTCCGCTCAAATTAGCACAGTTAATATTTCCTTAGCACTGATTCAGTGAGGACTGACATCTGAAGATCATGGACTAAGATACTAAAATGCAGGTCAAGAGCTTAGCAATCACAGCTGACGTAAGTGCTGCTTCTTGAATTCTAGAATGATTCACAACAGTTCATTATGTTAATCGTGGAAATTCTTCCCTTTCCCGCCTCATCATCATCCTTTTCAAAACTTGGAATGGACAATAACATCACCGTCAGACTTCTATATATAAATTTAAGAATATATTAATATCTTGATGTTTTGTTCTCATTTAGCCGAACTAGCACAAGTAAAGTTAATCAGCAGCTTTTGTGTAAAAACTGAAAGAGAACATTGATAATCAGAATCTTCTCAACTGGTTTTTCTGATATGATGCCTGGGTTACTTGCTTTATTTTTCTTTTATTACTTGTCTTGTAGAATAAATTGAGGTATATGTTTCTTTCCTAAAGCTCTCCTCCTACAGGTTGTAGATTATCCCTGCACAAGGTGATGGTTTAGGATCTGATCGAATTCACTGTGAGTAGTCAAGGGAACCAATTTCTCCAATAACTGTTTCCTTCATTGCAATTTTTAACAGAAAGTAAATCAGTAACTGTATTCGTTAAGTGGTCACTGTCTAAATACATGGACACACCCTGTTTTTCGGGTAACTGGACATGTTCAGACACTTCCTGTGTCAGTTTAGAAAACATCTTAGATTGTCCAATAAATAGGTTATTAATTAGAAATTACCAAAGTGTTCATTTTTTTATTAATTGATTTTTAAAGTAGGTAAAAGTAGGTTATCCAGGCAATTGATTTACATTTAGTATTTAGGAGTCTTGAAGATCAAATAGCTTTTACTGTTTTTCTTGCAAGAAAAAAAAATAAGGCTGTAATGGGATCTGTCCACATGAGCGCATTTTGAATATTGTTTTTCTATTAAAATAGTTTAAGATATAAGGATATATATTTGATATTTATCTGTTTTGTGTGATATATTTTCTTCTTAATCTCTTTAACGTGTTACTGGAAAGACAAAATATAATTAAAGGCACAACTCTCTGGAGTAGAAAGTTTGGGTTTGAAGCTTGGATCTACCACTTAAAGCCCGTGTCATATTGAACAATGTCTTCAATTCTTAAAGTCTCAATCTTCTCATCATTTTCCTCTTGAATTAAGAGAATTAAGTGAAATCAGCCATGTAAATGCTTATTAATGAATAAATGTCACTATGTCTATTTTGTTCTATGTACATCTAATCATTTACCATTATTTTACATAATTTTGATTCTACTATTGAAATGCATTTCTGGCCCTCAGGAAGCATATGGTCTAGTGGTTATGTTTATTTACAACCCCCAAGCTAAGATACAGAGTTAATGGCATAAATGTTGATATAAATAAACATAACAGAAGTGGTACTGGGGAATCTCTGGCTTTACAGCTAGTGCCTCTGAAAATTACAATGTAAAATCTATGGGTTAATACTTGAAATTAGTATAGAGATCAGACAGAAAATAGAAAACTCTGAAGCATATTGTAGCTGTTTAGAGGCCCTTTTAAAGTTTTCTCCGATTCTGCTGCTCTCAATTTGGCATCTCAGCTCATCTGACTTGTTCACAAGTCTTTCCTTATGAGAAAAGTCCTCAATGCTGATTGTGAATCACGTGGGCTGCCACTACCTTTGTGTGATTTTCATTTTCTGGCACTTCTTGCTGGGGGCTGCTCTAGCAGGATGTAGCTTCATCATGTGGATCTGCCTTTTTTAAAAAGTGTGATGTACATCACCTACAGGCAGGTACGTCGGCTGAATCAGTGAAAAGGCAAAGCACTTTCAGTTCCCAGCCTGAGGGCTCAGCTCCACAGATAGCCCTACATACAAGCTCCTCTTAATGCTCCAAGATAACTTCACAGGCACTAGATGGTTCTGGTAAGTCTGGGGTAATTAGGAGGTTTCCTGGTCAAGAGCAACAGCGTGGCAAGGAGACTTGGCCCTGCCTGGAAAGCTCCCACAGAAACAGAAGGAATGGAATAATGGGATGAGAGTACTTAGCTACTGTATGAAGGAAACTTAATCTCTGTCTCTGTGTTTATGTTTAATGAGAAATGACCAAGTACTTCCAGAGGGAAAAATCCTTTTACATACTTAGATAACTAGTGAGGTTTGTTTTGTTTTGTTTTCCTGTAAAGTGGCAAGAATATGTGAAAAGTACGGGGCATTGCTGAAGAAGGGGGAAACCTTGAGGTCAGAGAATGGGGACATTATTTTCAAAAGTTAGTGTGAATTAAACTGGAAAGATATTTCATAATCAGTCATTTAAGCCATTTCTCAGAAAAATATAGCATCAATTATATAAAATTTCCTGAAGCATCAAAATATTTTACATGCTTGAAATCCTGCAGATGGTACTCACGAGTAAAATGCATTGTATTTATTTGCAAAATACCATAGAACACATTAATAATTTCTTATGGATGAGCTTATGTGTCCCATTGAAGTGAAAATAGCAAAGTAATCACTTTTGGGGTATAGAGTCAAATGTGATTTGTTTATTTTTAATCACAGGGACAAAGAAAAATAGGGCTTAATTTTAACCACTCTGAAAGGACATTTGGAACTACATTTAGTTATTCTTTCTACTTAAGAGCTAAGTTAAAGAAAAATTTTCTCTTGCAATAATATTTTAAATCTAAAACCATTCAGAAGAATAACTTAATTACTTGAACGTCTGGATGCTTTAGTCTTTTCTGGCATACTCAAAAAAATTGATGTTTTATGGCATGATTTTCTCCCAGCTAGTTTTACACATCACAGTACAGTCACTCCAGTTTTGTTCAAGATAAAAGCTTTATCATAATCCCCAACTCTCTTTAATTCTCCTGTGGGCTTAAACATAGCTTCCTTCAAAGATAATTCTGGCAGTTTTTAGTTGGTCAAAAGGAAATCCTCCTTCCTCCAGCTCTCAGTGTTTCATTTCTACCGTCCAAGCAGTGTCAGCGCTAACACCTTTCAGTTTCATTTTTCTTTCATCTGGTTTATTTGGTGTTTGGCAGAATAATAAGCTTAGTAGCTTTCTTAAAATAGGTTTCCATGCTCTGTCTTCAAACTACAAAACTAGAACTCCTTGACGTAGTCCACAGCTCTGCAATCTCATCTGGTCACTCTTGATGCACACCACATTTTGATATCCATTATTGCTGTATGTGGAAAGAAGTTCACTCTCATGAGCGAAGTTATCTAAATAGAATTTATTTTATAAAAACTTACGTATTTAGCAACAGTTACTTAAAGTAGTTTTAAGGGCTTAATTTCTCTAAAGATACAGTCTCAAGAAAGAGTAGCTATACATCTTCATTACGAAAGTTGCTTATTTGTCCCAAGTCTGGTTTCTTACCTAGACTTTGGATAAATTTTGTGAAAATGGAGTATAGCATTGGAGATGACAAGTAATTTTGATTGTAAATGCTGCAGGGTACTGAGTTTGTGAAATATTCATTGAGGCAGTGCTTTGCGCACAGGTGTAAAGATCTGTAATCTGTGGGTGATTTGGTTAAGAACAATACAATGTTAAGTGGAGAAATGATATATCTTGCTTGGGGAGGGATGAAGTGTATTAGCTGTTTAACTTTCAGATAACTGATAAGTAGCCAATATTAAAAATAGAAAGTTACTTTCCATGCCGAGCTACATAATTTGTGTATTACTAGGGATTACTCTTTCTCGAGACTCAAGTAGATTAATTTCCTGCCTGCCTTAGTCCTTCCAAGTTGGTGGTACTGAAGAGCATCAAACTGTTGCTTTTTATTTGAGTTCTTTTGTCCCTTTCCTGCTCCAAGTGTATGTCATGACCTTCCTCTGGACCGGAACTGGGAATCACTCCGTAATCGACAACCTACTCACCTATTTAATTGCAGCCTTCTGCTAACCATTGCCGGGTTTGCATAGTGAGTCCATAAGATTGGCATTATGATTTACTTTGTCTTGTCTGTCCTTAGCATTTTACATTTACTCTCATATGATTGATTTCTCGTCCTCTTGCTGAGGACTTTCTTTTGAGTATGGGTAGATTCTTTCTGCCTCAATTTTGTTACTTAGACCTGCCTCAAGCCAACATGTCATAGAGAACAGGACATAATTTTGAATATCACCACTAAGTGAAGGATTCTATGAATTTGAGTCTCCAGCCCTATTAGAAGTCCTTAGGTATTCAAAAGAGCTCAAATTTAACATGAATTGATGCCCCCCCACCCCCACCCAACCTCAAAACACATACACATATATACTCAAGAGTTTCTGTAATTCACTTAAGGCATACCCTCAGGTCACTAGGTCTGGTCTTTGCCCTGGTGATCCTTGTCTTCAAATCTGTGCCTTAGGGCCACCGCCAAAGTCTTTTGTGGACAAGATCATTCATGTTATGTCAGATAAGCATTCTTGACTTTGTAATATATCCCTTTCTGTCTTTTCTCTTTGAAAATACTGAAATATGTTTCTGAATAGAATTGTTAGGATTACTATTGCTATAGATGAAAAATAAAAACACCCAGTAATTTAATGGTTTATTAAAAAAATATTTAAATATTGGTAACGTGTATAATCATCTTAAAATAGACTGTCTAAGTTATAATGTCTGTGTTAAAGATTTTCTGTGCTAACAAGTCTGGGAATTTCTTTTATTTTTAAGTTGATAAAATAAAATGCCAGAAATTTTGACACTTTTTAAATTTTGAACATTCAAGATGCTCACCTCAATAACAGGTTTTAAGTATTCTAAAACTCCTGGATTTTCCTGCTAGGAACTTGTGTCCTGAACAAATTCTAGTTAATAAGACATATTTATACATATATAATAGTGGTATTTAAAAGATATTACATAGTGCTATTAACTATCAATTTGAGTAATTTGTGGTAGTTAAGAAGGATTATTTTGTCCTTTCTCCCATATTCCTTCTAATTAATATGTTATATCAATTTATTTATGCTATAAATATTTACTTGGAATCTAATTTTTTCTAGACACCCAGCTAGATATTAGGATTATAAAGATAAAAATCCATTGTTCCCTTTGATCAAGATCTCATTTCCCCCACACCTCAGCCCTGGCAACCACCAACCTACTCTCTGTTTCTTTGAGTATGACTCTTTTAGATATTGTATATAAATTAGAACATGTAGCATTTGTCTGTTTCTGGCTTATTTCACTTAACATGATATCTAATGGTATTATGATCTAATGTACAGCATTGGTGATAATGGATGTCTTTATGACAAATCACATTAAACATCTTGAATACATATAATCTTTGTCAATGAAATATTTTCTAATGCGACAAAGTGAAACTAGAAAAAAACAATAAAATGTAAGGCAGTAAAAAAAGAAAAACAATTCATTGCTGCTTTCATTAAGACTATAGATTTTTATTAACAAAATCCAAAGTCATTAAAGGCTCAGAAGAACATGGTTGAAACAAAGCATTATAGCACTGGAACTACAGCACTAGAACACCTGTATTTGAAGACATATACAAAGCTATATGTTTCTAATTAAAACCATTAAATACAGTGAAGCTCTTCCCCAGTGAATTTTAAGCCCACAAGCTGAGCCATGTTGTCGTGGTCTAATCAGTGAGATGACTGGGTAAAATCCTAGCTAAATTCCATCAATCGGTTAACAACCATTAAAGATCAGCCACAGATTTCCTGTATCTTTATTTACATTTCAGTTCTCCTTTTAATATTATTTAATCAGCAATTTATATCTTGTTTTTATACATATTTATTTTTGCTTATATTGATTTTCTAGATGCATAATTTATATAAACACAAGCTTAATATATGTGTTTTCAAAGATGAATAAATACTCATGTATTGCTGTTACTTTTATTAGGGTCAAATACGCATGAGAAACATCCTGTCAAAATATGTGGGCGGAGAGGCATTTATCATTTACTGAGGGCTTATTTGCCAAATTTGGGACATACGCAGCATTATAATACTTAGAAAACTGTTTAAGATAGTATTTGTTTTAATTGTCTTATATAGGTAAACTAAGGCTTAGAGTATGTAAGTAACTTGGCCAAGGTCGTTAACCTTCAGCAACAAAGAAAAGGCCTAATTTGAGAAACGGATAGAAAGTGTGCTTAGCATTTATGGTTAAAAAAAAAAATAGTGATACATTTGCACCTTTTTCTTTTAGCTGAGAAAACTTCAAGGTGTAACAACTATTTATAAAGCCCAGAACCAAGTCACTAAACGATATTATGATTTCTGCCTTGTCTACAAACAACTTTGACCTGAATTCTTGTCTCTTTAGAGCAGTGAACAGCAGACTATTTCTGTAAATGCCTAAGGAATAAATATTTTAATGTCTAGAAGCCATAAGGTTTCTGTTGTAATAACTTAACTCTGACATTATAGGACAAAAGCCTTTATGGAAAATATGCAAACATAGCTGTATTCCAATAAAACTTTATTTATGAAGACAAGTGTTAGATGTTGAATTTGGTCCAAGGGCCATATTTTGCTAACTCCTGCCTTATAGTTTAGACTAGTGATCTCTAAACAACTTACATACACAATCATCAAGTTTTACATGAGTACCCTGATATCTGATTTTACTTATTTATAAAATATCAGTACTATAAGTACTACTTCACTAAAACATTTATGCTCAGTATGAAACATGCACAGAAGTACCCACTAAAGATCAAATAAAATAAGTAAAATGAGATTCCCTTTTTCTCCATGTTACGTGGACTGTGCAGGCCACCACTGGGTGTGTGAAACATGCCACTGAAGAATCCTGCCCAAGATAAAGCCAATGAGTCAATGATCTGGAAAAAAAAATCTTTTGGATAGTTGATTGGTTTTTAATTGGTATGTTACTTAAAGGACGGTTTTCTTCACAATGAGAATATCAGGTTTTAGCAACTATGTTAGTTTTAGAATTAATACTGACGCCTAGTCTCTTTTTTGTTCCCAAATCTCTCTTTCTTTCCTCTCACCCTGCCTTTCTTCCTACTTTTTTTTTTTTTGTTTCTTAAAGTCCATTTGAATTAGTAGCTTTGATTAATATCGATCAATATTATGGATTTACTCCCACTTTTCACTTGGGAAAGATAAAATGAACAAATTCTATGGTGTTACTACAGAGCACCATAGTACATTTTTGCTTCTTCGTGTCCATGACAAAAAAAAAAAACCAAAAAAACCAAAAATAAACGAAAGAAAGGAAAAGCAAAATTTGCTATCCTTCAGTAGACTTTGAATTTTTTGTGGTTTCAGTCATTGGCCTTCATAATTGCCCCCAAAAGACAACCATAAGTGTGTTGGTTTCAAAGAGACAGACTTGAAAAGCCTTCTAACTCAAAAAATTTAAACATAAATTTTCAGTATTCTTTGTTTTCACTCATGATTTAAAATATAGATGAGTGTATAAATATGTATATTTACATCCAAAAAATCCTCCTTTAGCTATTTTAGCAGAAAAAAATAAGAATTTTTGTCAATATTAAAAATGTATAGTCTTTCATAGACATTAAATATTCTCCTTGTCCAAGCAAAGATAAAAAATGAAATATTTTTAACATGAGTACTTACATGTACTTTCCAACATATGTAAGCAACTAACAAATGTTAAAAGAAAAATCTAACAGATATCTCTTAAGATTTTGCAAATGCAGTCTAAATATTTTTGCTAGTTTTTAACCTAAGGTACATGCATGTCCTTATGGCATATATGTGTGGGTTATGCAATTGTACAGAAATCTGAGAAGCCCAGAGATACCAGATAGAGAAAAGTAAGGTAAAATTTAAGAAAGTCAGATTCTATTTTTAGTTTTTCCACGAAAAATATGTGTAACCTTAAGTAACTATATACTATCTCCAGTGCTAACAACTTCACCTTTAATGTTGTAAAAGACGTGAAACAAGTGCTTTCTGAGGACCATTCTGTCACTGGGTGCATCTTTTAGCATATATATGCTAATAGCAGCAATATGTAAAAGTAATATTAACTAAAATTTATTGAACTCCTTTTTGCCATGAACAGAGATAGATTTTCCTCATGGATTATCTCATGTACTATATATCCCAAACCAAAAGTTACATAATTATTTTGCTTATTTTAACATCAGGAACTGAAGATCTAGAGAGGAAAAAAATGTAGCTAGCACAAGTTCTATAGCTAGTAAGAGAAATTACGAATAATTAAACAGAAAACTCAGTGATTCATCAGTCCATTACACTTCAACTCCTTTGTATGTGTGTGTATTTACGTATATAAATATGAACATTATGTACCTTAATTATTTCTGTTAACCCTATTACCACTATCCCATCCCCCAGTATGATTTGATGATGCAAAATAATTGTTTATTTTTGCTAGTAAACACTTTAGGCAACCTTTAAAATTTAGCCCAAATTTAACATGAAAAAATAAACAGGCAAAAGCACTTTCTGTTGTTCAAAGATACTTTCTCTAACTCCAGTGCGGCTTCAGATCCTCTGACAACAACTTCCTGCTAAAACCTGGTGTTTGGATCTAGCTCAATGGTCCTTTTTTCACTGTAACTCAATTTGTTGTCCATCTCTATCTGAGAACAGTACAGATCCCATGATCTGAATATAAAAATTGAACTCCATTTATCGCCAACCAAATTGGAATATAAATAAATACATACATAGTTTGCATTCCACTGTTATTTCCCTTCCCCTTTCTTTCCAATTCACAATTTTTTTTTCTAATACGATTTTATAATTTTATTTTACTTTGGGCTACTTACTCCAATGAAGTGAGCAAACAATGTAGGAATAAACTCAGACGTGCCATTATCCGGCAAATCATCTTTACAAATTTACTTTGTTATTTTATACCCTCTGAGGAAGTTAAACTTTGAGATTAAAGAATAATGACTCAACAACTGGAAAAGAAAAAACAAAATCTATTTCTCAAGTTTGATAAATTTTGTGTTTTCCTTAACTAAACTTAAGGGTAATATCCTGGAGAAAATAAGAAAATACAGGCCAGGTATAGTTGCTCGTGCCTATAATCCCAGCGCTTGAGGAAGTGGGTGTATCGCTTGAGGCCAGGAGTTTGAAACCCTGTCTGTACAAGAAATACAAAAATTAGCTGGGTATGGTGGTGGGTGTCTGTAATCCCAAGTATTTGGGAGGCTGAGACAGGAGAATCACTTGAACCTTGGAGGTGGAAGTTACAGTGAGCGAGCTCCAGCCTGCACGACAGAGTGAGACTCTGCCTCAAAAACATAATTAATAATAATAATAAAGACAAACTATAAAATTGAATCACTCTGAGTTTACTACTATTAGTATTTAGATGTATGGCTTTTCACGATTTTTTACTATTTATGTATACAAATTTTCACCTTGTGTATGTGTATGTTTAAAGATGCATAGTAATATATGTTTGAATACATATTAGATTTCTCGATTAGCAGCAACAGAAAGAAGGATATTGAAGAAATTAGAGATCTAGGCTTCTTTAAAAAATGCAGCACGGACAGAGAACAGAAAACACAACCAAAGTCATACCAGTCTGGTTAGGATGCTACCACTGTCATCACATCCACTCTGATGTCACTGACACTGTAGGGCCTTTGACATTTTCATAGGTGCATTGATTAATTTTCCCAAGAAACTGGGTCTTTGCTTTACCCCATCAAAATTCAAAAGCAAATCAAGGATTTTTGCTAAAACGTAAAACATATGCCTCTATCATCAGCTGTGTGGCCCCTTTGGCTTTCATATGTGACACTGGACCTACTTCCCATCAAGATTAATACAATAGAGAAGACTTCCAAAAGGAAAAGGGAACCTAACATTGGGTTATTGACTAAAATGCAATTGGTTCTAGTACATTAGCCATGCAATAGCTGCATCCATCTTATCACTGCTCCTTTGTTAGATACTGTAACTATCTCTCATTAAAAGTCTCTCAAAAAATATAGTCCATATTTTCATCACTCACCTAGTGTCAACGACAGTATACCTAGATGATGCCCATTTGTTTTCTCATCTATTATGATCCATGCCATCTGTGGGCTACATTGAAAAGTTTACCACAACACACATACTTAATACACAAACATTGGTTAATCATTGGAGAAAGTCAAGTGAATATTTACTCTTATACGTAAAACATAGGGAAAAGAATATAGATAGAGCTACTATAGAGCTCATTTCTGCACCTATGAGGATATAATTAGTATTCATGCATTCATTTACATTTTTTTTTTTAATCTACAGCTAATACCACACATGGCTGAGGCTTTTTACCAATTGGTGCCCCACACATTCAATCTTGAAAAAGGTATATCGGTGATGTTATAATCTTCTATTAAATTATCTACCTCTTGATCTGGTAGTTTTCTATTTATTGAACCATTACTTATATGGTGTTTACTATATATCTTTCACTGCTCTAAGTGTTTTACATATAGTAAGTCATTTAACAACTCGGAGACATAGGTAAATTTTCTCCCTTATTTTATAGAGTTTATTTAACTTGCTCAAATTCACACAGGTAGTAAGTAGTGGAACCAGGATGTTTGCCCATATAGTTTATGCTGTGTGAAAGAATGCTCCATAGAAGCACGTGGATTTTATCCATGTTACTCTGTATATCCTTTGAGGAAGAGCAGTATTACTTTGCTTTGATAGGTTCAATCACCCCACAAACGAAAATGCTGATATCTCTTATTGGCAAATTTGGCTTTTATCAGTGGCTGTAGTTAGGTGAGATTTGGTGAGAGCAACTTCAAGTTGTTGAGGGTCTGCATGTCTGTATTACTGCAGCTATGACCATGTGGGTAATGAGCCCATTCAGCAATCTCATCAGAGACTAGAGAATGAAAGCTTCTGAGATCCACTGAGCAGGCCATCTTGTTTATGTGATATTTTCTACCTAATAGTAAGAGTCTCTTCCATTTGGAAGTATTCAAAGGAGCCTTAAACTAACATTTACGTGAAGCACTCATATTCTCACATTCTGGGGCTACTCTAGAATGTCCTTCCGTATGTTTCTTCCCCGAGCTGCCTTGTTACTAATTCTTGACTCTTCATATTCCTATTTCCTTAAACATTTGTCCAAACCATTAGGTTCTGTCCATGATTTAGTGTAGATTTTTGATTTAGGCCATCATTTACAGAAAGATGTAAGTAAGAACATACACTTGTAAAAGTTTCTAGTACTAGAAGAATTAG
Source organism: Cacajao melanocephalus (assembly GCA_963573385.1). Classification (NCBI taxonomy): domain Eukaryota; kingdom Metazoa; phylum Chordata; class Mammalia; order Primates; family Pitheciidae; genus Cacajao; species Cacajao melanocephalus. The sequence continues at coordinate 161,702 of CAUYLG010003534.1, forward strand.
CCTCTTTTATAGTGTTTCAAGGAAAACTGATAGTGTAATTCTATAAGAGTAATTTTCAGCTAGCACTAGAATATATATTATTCATCACTTATTGTGAAACTGGCACCAGCATTTCCTCCTCACTGAATAATGATTGACTACACTCCATACGACTGAGTATTATAGAAGGGATTACAATATGGCAGGAGGGTAGCACTGAGAATGTGTGCTATCTGCTTAAATCATTCCTTTGGTTGATTCCATTCCTGTGCTATGATGGAGTCCTGTTCTGGTTACTCTGACCTTCAGAATAAAGTAGATCAGGTGATACTTCGGTAAGGTCACAATGTCATCTTCTGTCCTGTCATTAGGTATTTTGATATTCAGACTCTGTCAAAATTCCAGTGCATGTCAAGAGCTATTTGTCAAAAAAACATGAGCTACTTGATAAAGGAGGCATGAATTTGTTTCTGAACCCCATTTGTCTCCAGTGTAATTCTCATTTTGGGGGTTATTTCTGCATGTTTGATCCAATGTGCCAACAATACAATGTACATCACTGTATCTTCTCTATGACAGAGGTTCTTGCACTGCTGTCTTCACAAGTTAGAAAACCTTTTGCTCTGAGCCTTCTTCAGAAGTGGCACCCTTCCAGGTAACTGATTAATGGTTCAGATCTATATAAATAAATGTACCACTTATTGAACTCAAAATAGAAAAAAGTCTCAAGGGTTGTACTGCTTATCTAATGGCAGAGGCACAAGTTGCCTTCATTTTGGAATGTGTTATCCTGCTAGAGCCAAGTTTATGGGATCCTCAGAAACATCACTGAAATTGTGGATACTTGTATTTTGTACTAACACTATATATTATATTTAGATATCTAGGATATACTCGTTGCTACTTTGGTCCTAGCAATATGATGCCATCAAATACTAGAGCAGTTTATGCCCTTTTGGATGATTATATAACTGAGTACCCTTTCTACTATATAACAATAAAGGAAGGTAGTAGTACTATCTTGCTACCAGATAAAACAAAGTGAATCTGCTCTTATTTGGACCAGAATGAAAAAACAAAAGTATTTGTTAGGTTAACATTTATTTACTATGACCAGAGGATACAGTTTTTGCTCTAGGAAAGAAACCACATCTGGAATTCTGATAATCACTAATTAAATATATGCTAATCCAGTGTCCCTCTTCAGCAGCTATCTCCACTAACCCAAATGGAGAATTAAATGAGGATGCAACAGGAATCACCATCCTAGATTTTTAAAATCTTTGGTGGATGTACTAATGTTTTAGCCTTCCTAGAGATGTGCAATTAATTTTTATTAACTGTTAGAATAAGAAATGACCCCAGAGGCATAGGTTGCTCCTTCCTGCCAAAGTAGTACTTAACTTCAGAAACCAATGGGTCAGTAAAAGAATCCTGCTGGTGGCTGTTATCTTTTCTAAATGCATACTTAAGAACTGGTAGAATAAACAGAGTGAATTGCAGATCTCACTCAGCTGATTATGAGGCAAACTTGGGGGAAAAACTCCACCTGACCTCTATAAACTTTCACACTGGTGAATTTGTAGTGTTCAGGGCTCTCAACAGTTAATGCTAGTGTCAATGAGAGCCACTATGTAATTAATCCATTGTAGATCTGGGCTTGCTTCTTTCTTCATAGCATGACAATTATGGTAAATTCCCACACTATGTACAGTGAATGACTGTTACATAGTACAATAGTAGTACTTGTGGTTTAGAACTCTAATGGATTGTCCATTTTGTTCCTTATAAATACATCTGTATTGCTATTACATGGCCTTGCCACTTCTCTTCATTATAGAGGTTCTATGTTTGTCAGGTATTATGAAAGGAACCATGAATTTCCATCATACCGGCTCCAGAAAAGCATCCTATTCCAGTAAAATAGGCCTGGAATTATTTTCCTGGAAGTATAAAGCAATATCACTTAATTTTATAAAACAAGGGAATCTTTTTCCTCTCTCATATAGGAAAAATTCCATAGAAAAAAGGCTTCCCATTCATTAATTGAATTCCTACAAAACTTCATTGAGGAGTCTTTGTATATTTCTTGATCTGTTTCATTCAGCATGGAATCCTGGTCCATTGGCTAGTTGCCTCATCATCACTGGATGGCTGCTGCAGGTCTAGGCATCATGCAGAGAGGTTATGTTGCAGTGATAGGAAAATGTCTATGTCTTCCTTGTATTTCTTTAAGAAACTCTTTTTAAAGCTTCCTTTCCAGGAAATCCTAGAAGTTCTCTCTTACGTTTCATAATTTTATTACAGACCCCCAAACCTAAATTACACTAGCAGTATGAATGAGATAGCCATATTCACATTTATGTCTGAAGAGGACACAGAAAATAAGTTTTATGAGTGCTATGTACCTGAAAAATTTAGAGTTCTGATAATATGAAACTCTATGTAACAGTGAATGACTGTTACACAGTCCATTAGTAAAAACTGCTATATAGGACTTGAATGAATTATCTATTATTTTGGTCCTGAAAAATACAGTTAGTTATATATCTTCAGATATCCATCCCTACAGATAGGGGTATTCTTTCCTTAGCAAGATGTGTTGCCTGCTGTGCATTGTCATCTTTGCTTCTGGTACTTCATTGTTGTTACTCTTTTCTTTGCTACTCCAAGATCTACCAATTCCCATTGAAATCAACGATTTGTTTTCAACTACAGTATTTTTCACTGGCCTACTCGTCTTCAAAATAGCACATATCACAACACCAACTTGGCTCACCTGTGCATTTTTCAAGACTATAAGCAAGTTATTACCCTTATATACTAGAGAGGTGATTTTAGGGAGTGAATGGTAGGTTAAAGATTTAAAATGTCATCTCTAACATTTCCATTTACTTAACATTTTGGATTCCTTATTCTATGGCATACCAAGTAATGTCTGGCATTGAAATGCCATTTAATGAGGCTCACAGTTGGGTCCACATTTTTGCCAACCAGCCACAAAATCCATTGCAATAACCTGGAGGTCCAAATTAGCATAAACAATATAGAAACTCTGGCAAGTATATCCATATTAATAAATTGAGCCTGATTTAAAAATATGTCCCTCCACCTTGGTGAAATAACATTAAAAGCCAAAGATATACTAATTTTCAAAATTCCTTATTAATGTAAATTAGCAAAATTATGCACTTTGTCTATGGATGAAATGGTTCAATCTGCAATCAGCTCTTCAGGTTATTCTGGAATCTGATAATACAGATAAAGAACATTGAGAGGTGGTGGGCTAGGAAGCATGTGGATTACTGACTTTATATTGCAAGTCAACTCCTACAGGAAAAAGAATATCATCCTCTTCAATCTGGTGATGAGCAACCCTATCAGACAAGTTATAAAATGTTACTTGTCAAGTAAGGGGGAGCAGAAGCTTTAAATGATTGGGGTATTCCCATTTCCAAATTAACTATTTCCAAATTAATACTCTCTTATCTCAAAAATGTAGTAATCTTGTGAGTTCAGCTGACACTAAAAATCATAAATAATAGGATTTAATTTTGCTTTTGTATTTTGGTTACCTTAGCCTGAGGTTACAACAGATAGGAAATGCTTTAAGCAATGTCAAAAAAATGTTTGTAGCTTTCAGTCTGTTCCTTTAGCGGAGAACTTAGACCTCTGTGTCATTCATTTTCCTTATGCTATCCAATGCATTTTAATGTACCAACTCAACCATGCTGTCATTAAATTCCTCTTAACCTTCATAGTACTTAATGACTACATCAGTGCTACACCCTGAAGCTTTGCTTTTAATGGGTGACCATAGGCTATAATGAATAAGGCATTTCACCTTCTGTGTTGAAATGCATGCAGTTTAGGATTCCTTTCTTTTTTTTTAATTTATTTTTTATTTTTTGAAAGAAAGAAAAAGAGAGAAAAGAAGAAAGAGTGAAAGAAAGAAGAAAAAAAAAGAATGTAAGAGGGAAAGAAAGAGGAAGAGAAAGAGGGAGAGAGAACGAGATTCTTGTTCTATTGCCCAGGCTAGAATGCAGTCTAAAAATGGGTATTAAAAACCTCTTTTATGCCAATAATTGTGCTTAACAATGGAGACAGGAAGGAATAAGGGCTGAAAATAACAAACAAGCAGCCAACCAATATTTTATTTAAACCTGTGAAATGCTATGTAATTGCTGAGGAGTGATTTACTTCCAATTATGTGATCACTTTTAACATAGGTGTAATGTGATACTGAGAAAAATGTATGTTTTGTGGATTTGGGGTGGAGAGTTCTGTAAATATTTGTTAAGTTTACTTGTTCCAGGTCTGAGTTCAAGTCCTGGATATCCTTGTTAATTTTCTATCTCGTTGATC